>LDKF01001629.1:1738-33478 GCA_001026735.1 Rotylenchulus reniformis
GTTTTAGGTGTGGATTTATGGTCCAGAAGCGCAATTTTCCGTTTACTGGCGAGACCCTTTCCTGACCACCCACCTCGTTCAAGCTGATGAGTTCACACCACCGGATCCGGTGCTGGACGCGCTATTCCGAGAACAAGTGTTCAACGACTGTTGCAATGGAGTGATTCCGTAAGAGGGGGGCTGGGGGATGTTAAGACACTTGAGGACCCGATATTTGGGCATCCGACACTTGAGTACCCGACTCGACATTTGTGGATTTTCAAATCCGACACATTTACGGAAAAATAAACTCTATGTAAAAGCAGACTTTCAAAAGAAGTGAAAATCTTGATGATCGAGATGCAAGTTATAAAATTCATTTAATTTAAATTTAAAATATTTGATCCTCAAATGTTGGGTTGGATCCTCAAATTTTTTTCGCATCTTTCGCTCGGTGGCCGGCAATTTGGTTATTTGGGTGAGTTTCAGGGAAAGAAAAAAAATTACAATAAAATTAATTACTGTCCTCAATTGCCGGGTCCTCAAATAGGGTCCTCAAATGTCGGATCCAGTTCGGGGTATCAAGTGTGAGTCCTCAATGTCGGCTAACCGGCTGCTGGGAAAAGATTACGAAACATTTCTGTCGAAATATGAGCATTTGATTCATTGCTAAACAGAAGGGCAGAAAATTTTGGGGTTTTATTGGAAGGGGGTATTTGATTGACATTCATTTTTAGAAAATTAGCTAATAAGATTTTTCTATATAAAATTGCACAAATTTAAGCTCATACGTATCACAATACCCGCCAGACGTGTAGCGCGTACGATGAACTGATCTAGAGCTGATCATCCGCCCAATTTTGCCGAATGATGATGATGAGCCGACAATATACCTATGTTTAATATCAAAAAATAATGCACCTCTGTTGTCTGTTTAGAAGTTTATTTTTTATTGAAAACCAAATTACTCGTTAAAAAATTAAAAATCTCTTCATCATGGTTTATTGAATTTCGACCAAAATGGGAATATTTTACTAGGTCGAAACTGGTCATGGTTGGAACATAAATGGACTTCAAACATTTGGTGTCCGAGGCGTTTAATAATGACGCCTGCACTCCACTTTTTGTCTCCCTTTCTTTCTACTGGGTTGAAAGTATAAAAAGCCATTGTGCACAATTTTATGTTCTAACTTCTGATATTTTTAATTTTTCGAAATTCAATCAATAAGTTCGAAATATCCCATAAAAACCGTATTTTTCAGTATTTCGGGAAAATTTCGAACTTTTTGGCCAAATTTCGAAAAATTAAAAATACCATTCAATTCAGCATAAAATTCTGAAAAATTTTGCATTTTATACGTTTTGTCTAACTAGTTTAATAAAAAAGTTTTCGGCCAGACTATCCACATTTGGCCTTTTTTAAAGACCCCGCACCGAACATTCCGTCCGAACGGTGCTGGGTCATTTCCCAAAAACCATCATAATGGGCGCTTCCCAAAAATCCATCAAAACCCAAAAAACCAATAATTGGGACATTTCCAAAAATCCATCAAAAAAACCAATAATTGGGACATTTCCAAAAATCCATCATAATAGGCACTTCACAAAAATCCATCAAAACTCAAATAAGAAACACTTAGCGGATTACATAAATTTTTATAATTGAAAAATTAGCTTAAAAATTTGAATAAACTTCAACAAATCCTAGCATAACAAATTGTAAAATGATAAATCAATTTACATATCATTTGTCTGAAAAAATATGAAAAATTCATTTTTTTGGTATTTCTAGAAAGTTCACTAATTATCACATATTATTTCATTTTTGAAATCAACTCCATTCCTTCATTTACCCTCATAACAGCACTTTTGCACAATTCTCCCTTCCACGTCTGACATCATTTCGAAGAATCTCGAGGTCCCCTCGGCAAAGTCGTCCGAATCAAAAAAAATTCGGCCACTTTCGGCCAAAAAAAATTTTGCCACTTTTATTCGATATTAATTAAAAAATTAATATCGAATAAAAGTGGCAAATGAATTCCCAAGTAAATTTCTTCATTTTTATTCATACGAGTATAACTAAAATTAGAAGGTTTTATTGCAAAATTTCAAGAAAAAATTATCAGTACAATCGTAATAATTGAATAAATTTTATAAAAATTTATTTAATCTGCGAAGTGTTTCTTATTTGAGTTTTGATGGATTTTTGGGAAGCGCCCATTATGATGGTTTTTGGGAAATGACATAGCACCGNAAAAACCTCGCGATTTTCGAGACATTTTCCGAGCCTTACTCATAAGGATATACTATCTTCATTATTTTGGACTTTCGATTCGTTTAAGATTTTATTTGCCGTCAGTGCATACTTTTTCAGAAAAGGTTTTTACGGTCGTTACCGTTAAAAAAACCGCCCTTTGTTGCTGTCTGGCTGTAAACTTTTTTGTAAGACTTGATAGACCAAAAGTATAAAAAGCAAAATTATGCAGAATTTTATGCTCTATCTCCTGGTATTTTCAATCTTTCGAAAGTCGGGCAAAAAATTCGAAATTTTCCTGAAATACCGAAAAATAAGGTTTTTGATGCTATTTGAAAGACGGTCAAAATTGAAAATCCAAAATTTAACAGGAGGGAGGGACCCTTTTCATTTGAAAACCAAAAAGTTTTTTTTTACATTTTTTTGACTTTTTAACTATTTTTTGAACAAAAGACTTGCAAAAACCAAAAAAAAATTTTTTTTTTCTAAAAGGGGGACCCTTTTAATGGGTTTTCAAATTTGACCGTCTTTCAAATAGCGCCGAGTTTTTAGGGATGTTTCGAACTTTTTGCACGAATTTCGAAAATTAAAAATACCAAGAGATAGAGTATAAAATTATGCACAACTTTGCTTTTTTATTTTTTTCTAAAAAGTCTTACAAAAGTTTTCGGCCAGTCAGGGATATGAGGCGGTTTTTTTTAACGCCCAAGAATCATCAGAAAATAGAAACAGCTGTGATTGATGAAAGACAACATTTTACGTTTAAAAATGAAAATTAGTCAATGTTCCGGAGCCAAATTTTAAAGTTAAATAGGAAAAATAATATTTATAAGAAACAAAAAATTTTAGTGGGTTTTTTAGAGTGTTGTCTTGCTTTAAATTTAAAATTAATCGATAAAAAGTTCAAAAATTCTAAAAAAAAATAAAAATATGGTCGAATTCTCTTTGTCAGATGAATATATAAATATAGCAAATTACTAAAAATAAAATTTTTTTAGTAAATTTTCACATAGATTATAGGACCAAAAAGAGTACCTTTTTTATCAGTAAATTTTGATCAAATTAGTAAAATTTGAGTCAAAACATTGGATTCATATTCAGATATTCTGATATCGAAAAGAATATATAAATGGTGCCAGGCCACAGTGCGAAAACTAATATAATATGTAAATTAAGCCAATTAAATATATTTTTGACCAATTTTTAAATTCAATAAGTTGTAGGGCATAATATTTTTATTATTGAGAAGGAGAAAAAGCTTATATAAAAAAGAGAGAACAGGCAGTGAAAAAGGGAATTATCTTTAACAAAATTTTGCTTAAAAATAGATTTTTCAAACAGGTTGAAAAGAGTCTTCTGGCAATTCCATATCAATGGAATTCTCAAAATTTATGTTGTTATCAAACTCTGTTCCGACTTTGATCGCTGGAATTAATGTGAATGCACCTGGCATGGTACTACCTATGGCGGTTATTGTGATTGATCGGAAAAGGACGATCAATTGATTAGTTGTATTATTTTGATGGCTTTGGAAAATCGTCCATTATGTCCAATTTTGACCCTTAAAGTTGTTGTATATTCACTCGTCGAATATCAACAACAGAATAAAATAAATAATAATTCGAAGAACGAATAGATTTCCAAAATATAATCGAATATAAATGCGAATAATTTATTTGTAGAATAAATATCAATTCTGGGAAGGGAACTGAATTATGAATAATCGGGGAAGGGAAATTACAAATAACGCGGGATGGAATGTCACCTATTTTGAATGGGAAAAGGGACGCCGAATGATTGGCGCGAAATCAATTATCTCCAATCCAACATCTCCCCTCTTAAATGAACTCCTTCCACGTGTTTCCCTCTGGCACCAATCATGCTGGTTCATCTGGGTCTGGGGCCACTTCCCAATCGGACAAAATTAGTTGAATGTGGATCGACCGATGACTCTGAGCGATGGCGTGATCGGCGATCTGTTCCCAATGACAATGAATACCGCATCAGATCGGCACTTCGCGTGACAACTGCTTGCAGCACCGGCACGCGCACTTGGTACCTTAAGTACTTACCTAGTCGACGAACGACAGTGCCTTCCAGCCAATGCGCTCGCCCTTGGCGGAAGTTCATCACCTGTACCGAATCATCTGCTCGGAACATTTCCGGATGTCGTGTTCTGCCTCGAATTTTCGCTTGTGGGCTTCCATTAGAGTGTGAATCTTGCCATTTCTTCCCTGAAAGGATGCTTAGCGCCCTAATCCATGGGATGCCGATCAAATCATGGCGAATTTCCTTGCTCACATAAGCTTCTAGCTTTTTAGGCGATTGATCCCTAAGGGGTGCATTTTTAAATGCGGGTACCCGCGGTATAGAGTGATTCCCGTTACTCGCACGTTACCCGCGGGTAAGCAAATTATTTTATTAAAAAAATCTAGATTTATTTAAAAAGTTTTTTTCAATTCCGTAGATTTATAGAATATTTTGAAAAAATAATTAGGATTTGGGACATAACCTGATTCCTGAATCTTGAATTTCTTTTGTTACGAATTCCTACCAATTTCACCAAATTTCTAAAAAAATTATAAAAATTGTTTCTAAATTTTGACAAAAAAAAAAAGAAAAAAGGCCAAAGGAGCTGAAAAAAAATCATAATTTTTAAGTAATTACATTTTAAATTACTACCCATCTATTTTCTAATCATTTTGGATACTTCAGCATATAAGCAGCTAAGGTCGAAAACCAATTACTTTCTATCTCAAAGTAAATTAAAAATGTTCATAAATGTGACCAATGTTTAAATTAAAAAATATTCGTTTTCTAAGGATTATAAATAAAGTCAAATTTTTGACTAGTGGCTGTTCCTAATTTTTTGAACCATAACCGAAAACCGGCCTTTTTGATCCCAAAACCGAAAACCGATGTTCCCAAAACCGCTGGTTTCGGTTTTGGTTTTGAAATATACACCCTTAAGAATGGGAATTTCGGGGAAATTGTTTTATGCTAAATGTTTAAAAATAATTTTTGTCCATTTAACCTCGAGATTACCAGTTCTCCTATTCACACTATTGATGAGAATTTTCTGGATATTTTTAAACCTGAAGAACTATGCTATATATCAAGAAAAAAAATAAATTTAGGGTTTTTAAATATCATATACTGTACAACCTCTTCAAAAATAAAATTTTATATATTTATTTTTCAAAATCTGTTATTTTACTCAGGATGACAATGTACCAAATTATCAGCCATGGAAATTTATGGAAAAAACAACAAACTTACAAATTATGCTGATTCAAATTAATACCATTAATTACATTGTGGACATGAAAAATGCAAAAAAAAGTATTTCTTCTGTATCCGAAATATTATATTTTGGTTTGAATATTTTTGAATGTTTCCCCTTTTTCCGTTCTTATCTTTTTATGCAAAAAAATAAAAAAGAAATACAATGATAAAATGAAAATTGGTAACTGATTAACTAGCTTTGAATCGTCGCGAATTTGAAGCGAATTCCTTATTGTAGGATGCTACAGGAATAGTAAATTACAGATGAAAAAGCCAGAGAACATTATATTTTAACGCAACATGCTTCCGCTTCATAATCACGAAGGATAAAAAATGCTGAAACTTACAAGGGAGGTTTTTGAAGTGTTACACCCCGATTGCTTGGAGACCCATTCCATAATGTAGAGCATCCACGCCAACCATGGCACTATCATATTTATTTGTGCCACAAATGGTTATAACTTTTTATATCAATTTTTTAAATAATTTTTAGACGTGCTTCAAGCGTGATTCGTCCTTGGTGCGGGGGTCGTATAGGCGCGGAGGTCGTGTTTTCATCAAACCATTTAATGAATTCTATCGCATCGCTGGCATTGTTTTTTTTAAATATATTCTTTTATCGACCAGTAATAAAATTAGATATGGTGATTATACCTTAAAGGACCACTACACCAAGGACGAATCACACTTGAAGCACGTCGAAAAATTATTTAAAAAATTGATATAAAAAGTTATAACCATTTGTGGCACAAATAAATATGATAGTGCCATGGTTGGCGTGGATGCTCTACATTATGGAATGAGTCTCCAAGCAATCAGGGTGAAACACTTCAAAAACCTCCCTTGTTAATTCGATTTTTTGCACCGATTTTAGGTGAAGGGGAAGGAGGAGAGAGAGCAAAAATCGATAGAAATTTAAATTCACAAATTCTACACTATTTTGCCAGTTCATGTGTCTACCCTATTTTTGCCTTTTGTTACTATTTCTCATTGAATTTTTGTGTCTGACCTTTTATTGATTTTTTTATCTCTACCCTTTTATTACTGCTATTTTTTTGTGTGACTTACTACTGGCGGACACAACAGGGATGTTTTAATGAGAAAATTATTAATCAAAATTTGAACTTTAAAAAAACAAAAAAAGTTTTTCACCAGAAAAATTCCTTCGCAAGACAAAACATACTTAATATATATAATAAAAATAAATAACGAATTATAATTTATGAGAAAAATGATGTGTTTATCTTTAGTGTCGAATTGTTCACTGTTAATATCTTATAAATTCCGAACGTCATCTTTAAATATTAACGCAGTACTGATTTTGGTTAACTTTGGACATCAACATTGTTCGTAAGAAACGATGCATATGTTCATTTCTCGATATCCTTTTTTATCATATGAATTGTAAAATAAATTTAAATTTTTAATATTTTCATTTTTAAAAATTTATGTGAAATGAATTTATATGAAATGAATGGGCTCCGAAAAAATTTGCATTTAAAAAATCAAAGTCATGCATTCACCTATTGAACCGTCCGGTATATATTGATGATTGAACAAATAGTAATTTGGAAATATGTTCAAGTCTTTTCAAATTATCTTATGAGTGCATTTTCCGAAATGACTAGCATAATATATGTTGGGGTCTAATTTTATTCAAAATTAAAAGATCTAGTTCTGCATGAAATTGAACACACCCTATCTGATTCCCACATTAGTTTTTACTACAGAATTCGAAAGATTCACTGTCTTCACCTTTTGTAGGTCAAAATAAGTTACTTGACCTTTTTCATTGCACCTTGGAGTGCCAAATTTTGGAATTGTCGACCAAAAAGGGTCGACTTTTAATAACCAATTTTGTATTTCTCTTTCCTTAATTTTTTCCTCTGACTATTTATTGATCCTCAAGGACCATATCGTATTAAAAAACCAATATAAAATTTTTAAAAATGGAAATTCATAAAAGTCATACAATGATTAAAATGAGATTTAATATTTTATTTAATTATAAATTCCATTTTAATGTTAATTTGCTGCTGCTTTGCCTCCTCTAAGTTAAAAATGAGGAATAATGCACTGTTTAAAAGATTTCATTCAAGTCTTACATTCAACAATTTAAGATATTTTTTTGCTATAATATTTCCGGTTCCGGATTTTTATGAAAAGTTCCGGTTTTGTTGCACCCCAAATCAAATTATATCTATTTTTATAATAAAATTGTAGTTAGCGATTTTATAGCTGTATTATAAATATTTAGTTTAGATTATTATTATTATTATTTGTATTTTATTAGGTTTGGCTTTGCTGTTACAGTATGGGCTGTGATCAGATGACGGTGACGGTGCGTGGATGGGTCTAATGGAAGGACAAGCTGCTGGATCCTGGAACCGAATCTTCTTCTATTCTTGAACCGATAAAACAGAAGAGATCATCGGAAAATGAAAAAGTTTTTCTGGATACTTTTACCCGGGGGGGGGGGTGGTCAAAAATGTAGAATCTTATTAAGATGTAAATTTTATTCCAATATAAAACTAATATTAAGACAGAAAATCGATTTGAAATTTGAAATTACAATAATTGGCTCAAAAAGACAAAAGTGGAATTTATCGTGCAAGTTATCTCACTGTTCAATTTTTGGCCTCATTGCCAGACTGAGAAAAAATATGGAAAAAATAATTTATTTTAGGTAATTGCACATGATCAACTAGTGTGAGGTTTTTATGAGAATCTATTTTGTTCAACATTATTGGATTAACTTTGGTGGTCATCTTTGCAATTGAAACTTTTGGATACCTCAAAGTTTTTTTTACAATTCACGGAAATATGAATTGTTCGTTTACCCTAAAATCTCTAATAGTAAAAGGCCTAGGCCTTATATTTTTCAACCTAGTTGTAGGAGATTTTTTTCCAAAACCGCCAATGAGGCATGAAAATTTTTGTTTTTTTATTAATTGGGCAATTTATCTAGCAATCAAAAAAACCACCACTAGAATAAAAATACCTTTAAATTTATAAGTAATTTATATTTAAAAAAGAAAAAATTGCAATTTATTCAATTTTATTTCCATATTTTGTGATTTTTTGTCCATATAATCTGAAGCCCTAATTCCTAATTATATTGCCAAAAACATATAAAACTATAAAAAATAAAAATAATGATCATAAATTAAAATTTAATTAGATTTTAAAGACTTAATAATAATACATATATTAGAAACTATTAATATGGTCTTAAGAATTAAGAATATACGAATCAAATATCGATTAGATGGACAGATGGTGATAAAGCATAAAATCATATTAGAAATAGTGATAAATGAAATCATGATTTTGTTTTTTTTTAATTTATTCCCAATTTGTCGTACCAACACATCGAGTCGAACATTTCGGATGCTTTAATTGAAATGGGTGAGTTTTTGTCATGGTTTTTACCCTTTGCTGCTGTATAGCAGGCATGAATAAAAAAAATCTATCCCTCTACTACATATTTTCTCTATATAAGCTCTCCCTCTACTACATATAATTTAATCACTTTAAAATTAACATCTAATTTTGCACATTCTATTCTTCAAAGAACTAAAAGTAACAAATTTGGTTTTATATTATTATGTAAGGGAGAAGAGGAAATGGCTCCCGAGAGCGATTCCCATCCCATGAAAAGCATCCATTAAAGGGCGGGCAAACGTGTCGCTGTAGCTTAATGGTGAAAGCTCTCCCCGGATAGGAGGAATGTGGGTTCGAGTCCCACCGGCGGCCTAACGTTTTGCCCAAGCTTTATTATTATTTTTAAAAACGATAAATAAATAAATATATATAATGATTACGCATTAAATGCACTAAATGGGTTATTTAACCATTTCAAATTGGTGGCAAATTTTTCATTCAAATTAATACCGATTTTTTATTATATGTTATCTTCCGACTAGGTTATTAGAGTCCCCCCAATTATTCCCAACGAAAGAGTCTCCCCATACGTTAGAGTCCTCACTTTAGAGTCTCCATTCACTTTGCAATGCATTATTTGTTGATTTTTTGGTTGATTTCAATAGAACTTACAAGTTGCTTAAAATTAAAATTATTTGAAAATTTTTCAAAGATGCAAGTGGCGACTCTAATGACCCCATAACAAAGGGGACTCTAAAAGGTGGGGATTCTAATCCTACCTCGGCAAGGGGTGTCGGGGGTGGGTCAGCCGAAAATTTTTTGCGAAGTGGTCTATTTTTGCCAAAATTCATGCCATTTCCGTTCGAGAAGTGGTCTTTCACAAAGCCCAAAATTTGTCTCATCTTTATAAAATAGGCCACTTCGCCGAAGGGTCGGGACCGCCGGAGAAAATTTTGAAAAATTATTCTTTTTTCGCAAGAAGGGCAATTTTCGCCTAATTATATAGATTAATTTTTTTTAAATGTTTTTCGCTAAATTCAAATTATCCGATAGCCAAACAGAACAGGATTATCGATTTGCTTGATTTCCCAGAAATAAAATTTCAAGAAACCGAGAATTTTTTTTTTAATTTTTATTAATAAATATTTAGGCCCGAATAATATTTTCGTGAATCATTAATGTGAATAAAATTATAAAAAAACATTTTTAAAACATTTAAAATAAATTTTCATTGTAGTTTATCTTAATACATACTTACAAAAATTGGGGGAAGTTATTTCCACCCTAGAAAACAAGGGTGGTAAAAAGTGGGGGAATTCCCCCAAAAGTTAGAGGGAACTCCCCCTTTTCCTTAGGAAAAGAACATCCCCAGATTTAAGGGGGAATTCCCCCAAATTTTTCCCTCCGTAGGAAAAGAAAGTCCCCCGAATTTTCCCCCCTAAAATTTGGGTGAATTCCCCCACTTTTTTCTCCACCAAATTTTTTGGGGGAATTCCCCCCTTTTCTTTTCCTACGGCCTCGGCTGCGAAGTTCCCCCCCCCCCCCTTGCCGAGGTATGATTCTAATGAGGGGACTCTAACGTCCCACACCGTGTGATGTTCGTTTTTGTTGGATGTTATGAAATTAGAAAAAATGAAAAAAATTTTTACTTTTTCGCAAAAATATTTATCTTAAGCGTACAAATCAAATTAAATTATGGACCTATGTTAAGAAGCTGGAAGACTAAATCGATTATTATTGAAAAAGAATAAGAAAAAATTAAATTAGACAAAATTAACTGGCCCTGCGGATTTTTTATGCTATTCTTAACAAAATTAACTATTAAAGTTTTGGAAACAGTTGTCAAAAAGTTAAAAATATTTTTGGATATTTTTATATTTATTTTTTTCATATGTTCGTTCAAAAAATTATTTCATTTATGGTTCACCAGGTATTTTTTTATTTATTGTGAACTATTATATTTATAACTAATTGTATAATTTTGTTCTCATGTTAAAAATATTAATATAAAACCAATTTTATTACCGGATATTTTCCCATTTTGTTACTCTATTTTAAAATGTTTTTTGTTATACATTTCATTTCTAAAATTTTAGTTTAGGGCCCAGTTTAGTTTTGGGAAGTTTGAATGTAAAATATGCAAAAAAATATTATAGCTAAATAAATACAATATCACCGTCCAAATGCACTTTTACTTTGGATTCCAAATTATAAATTTTCCCTATCACTTACAAAAGTAACTCTCATCTGGCATCCACCATCTTGACTCGGATTCTGTTGTTGCCACAAGACGAACATCTCTTGATTTGTTTTCAACCCTGCCAGAATGTCATAGGGCAAAACTATCAAAGGATGCCAAGCCCGTAAGGGCATTCCACTGCGCAACTGTCGCCAAAAACTGTTATCAGAAGTTTGGTGAGACTTTTTATGAACATTTCGAGAGTTCTTCCAAACTCCGTCCTGTACTGCTCGGCTGAAGTTAAAGTGGAGTATGGCACAATTAGAGACCGCATGCAGTTTGTTGGTCGAACTAAAGAATTATATGATATTACACATACAATTCTAATTCTCAAAGAATGCATTTCTCAACAATGAATTAAAAATATTAACTCGAATATGCTATTTGATTTGTTTAACAAGGGAACATTTTCTACTGTAAATCAGAATCTGCATATTCTATTACTGCTAAAGAACATGCATGTTTTTTTGTAGAGCATGCATGACAACCGTGAAAAATTTTAATATAAATTCCCTTAGCAACAGGGTCCTATATCATTAATTTAAAAAAAAAGTGTTAAATAAACGGTCTTCCATTCCGGATCATCCACCCAGCGGCGGGATATGCATCGATCTACCATCTATAATAACACGCCATAAAATCGGCTAGGACTTATATAAAAATAAAATTCCTGCCATTTCCGTGAAAAATCTTAATATTAAATTCCCTCAGAGCTAGGAAGCATAGTTATTTAATTTTAATTTTTCAACAAAAGGTCGTTCATACACACCGATCATCCACAAACAAAACCTCCTCTTTCAATAATCCTTCCGCAAATTTCTCTTTTCTTAAGAAAATCGATCAATTTTTGAAGTAATTTTTTGGAGAAATTTTACTGTGCTTTGGGGAGACTTTTAATGCGAGTACGAGGTGGAAGTACGCAGTGCAAGTTTCGATTTCGATCACTGCTAGTATATAATTCCACTCTATGGAGGATGCTGGCGGATCTATTGGAGAAATTATGAAAAATTGGATACTTTTAAAAAAACGAATATTTTTTTGGTAAGGCTGAGCTCTCGATCGAGGCAGCGGGAGAAAATTTTGGGATTTTTGATTTGGGATTATACCCCATTCTTAAGGTTGCATTTTTTTGAGTCAGCAACCCTTTTTTAGGGGTATCTTTTGGGACGTAGGAGGCAAAAAAAACGGTAGACGGTAAAAGGCAGGACCAAAAACACGGTGTTTGGAGGTAGGCGGTACGATGACTTACCCTGGTATGTAACTGCCTATGGTATTAAAAAAAATTAAAACTTAGGGTAAAAATTTTTTTAGATGTTAAAAATCTACCTTCTGTAAATGGTTAATAACTAAAAAAATGAACTATAATGATATCTTTTTTACAATTTAAAGAAAAAAATTTTAGTTACATTTTGAATTTCAATCATCATCTTAATTATAAAGAAATTGCTCACTTTCCACCCGGGCCATATGATGTCTCGATTGTCACAGCTTCGCCATCAGAGGACAATCGGATGCCATGCTTCTTCCACCGCGACCATTTTGACCAAAGGCCCTTCTGATTACATATTCGGTAAAGATCTCCCGGAACATGATTCAGTTGGAACTGTGATGTCCGATTGATGACAACGTTTACCTCTCTGATTTTCGTTAAGCCATTAATACTGCCCATTTTGCATGGATAGCAAAATATAAGTCTAAAATTAGTAGAATTGAAGTCGCAGGGAATTATTTCTTAATTTTTGTCAAGAATTGAAATGTAATTAATCTAAAAAATCACTCGCATTGAACCGCATGAATAATTATTTGCAAAATTTATTTAAATTTTTTTTCTTATGTAATAGGTTCTATTAATTTTTCGTTATTTTTATATACATAAAACTATAGAGAACTGGTTTTTTATCTTTGAAAGTTTAAAAACTTTCCAAGTTTAAAAAATTTTCAAAATTCCTTTTTTAGTTTTTTATCTTATTATTATTATTATTAAAAACGAAAAATTCGACATATCTTCAATTGAAAATCTTAGGTTTTACTTGAATGAAAGATTCAGATTTTGCATCTAAAATTTTTAAGTGGCTTAAAATTTTTATTTAGAAAAAATGAATCAATTTAGGGAGTATAGGATTATAATAATACAAATTTGACAGTTACCTAAGCATAATGTAATTAATATTCTAGAACTTTTCAGTAAAATTTCCTTATATTAAAAAGGGTTTTAAATCGTATTCAACTTAATATGTTCATTGACAAGTTTGGAAAAATTACCTTATACCATTGATCCCAAAACAGAAATATTTCTTCAGGATTTTTGAAATCTTACAAATTACCCTTTAGAGCATTTGAAGTTCTTCTTTATACAAATTTTCATGGAAAACTCCGTATTGATATGCTTTGTTTTCATGAACGAACAATTGGTCTCCGCCTCCAACTTTGACACGCTGAAGGGTCCAAAATGACCGTTTACCCATCCATTAATCGTCCTGAATCTCAATTATTAAAGAATTTATCCTTTTTGTACATTTGCACGCTGAATTTTAAGGAAAAAAAAGTCAAACTCTTCCCTTTTCCTTTGGCCACCATTTCTATCGTATAGTCAGTCCGGTGCTGTCTTTAAAAAAATCGCCAATGTGGCCAGCCTGGCCTTAAAACTTCTTTGTTAGATAAAAAGTATAAAAGACAAAATTGTTTAGAATTTTATACTGATTCGAATGGTATTTTAATTTTTCGAAATTCGGCCAAAAAGTTCGAAATTTTCCCGAAATACCGAAAATTAGAGTTTTTAAAGAAAGATTGGAGGGAAAGGGAAGGATAGGTAATTACGTCAGTCCCCGGTGTTCATGGGTAACTTGATCCTTCAGCAGTGATAAGGTTGTGGGAATTATTGTAGTTGGGGCTGTATTAATGGTATCAATATCCGTTGTGATTGTGGTGGTGTTGGTGGTGATAACGGTGGTGGTGGTGGTGGTGGTTGTTGTTGTTATTGTTGTTGTTGGCGTAGTTGCTTAAGATTTAAAATCCTAGCCACTGGGAGTTTTAGGTCAAAAGCTTTTTTTATTGGAACTAGTTGCAAAGTTGCCCTTTTTGAAAATTACATTTACTACACTCAAAAAACTTTATTTTAAAAACAATTTTAATGTTATAAAAAACCCAATAGCTGTATATTTGTTGCTTTTGCTTAGGTTTTTGTTGATTTTAAAAGCTGGTTCTTGGGGATTAGGGGAATATTATTTTCAGAATGGATTGCTTATCAATTAATGCCTTTTTATTTTTCTTCAGCTGTTATTGATAATAATAAGTAGGGCTGCTCAAAACCTGAAATTTTCCAAAACTTAAAACTCAAAACCAAAACCAAAACTTGAACCCAAAACCAAAACTGGGGGTCAAAACCCAAAACATCAAAACCCAAAACTCAAAACTTTCCCATTTCCTTTATAAAATTAAAAAAAATTTGATTTCAAATTTCAATCATCAAAAAGACTGTTATATTCTGTGTTCGTTTTTGAAAATCCAAAGCTCATGAAATTTTCTAAAAAATTAAGGCTTAGAAATTAAGAAATTTTTTGAAAACCCATAGCCTCAGAAAATTTTTGAAAACCCATAGCATCAGAAAATTTTTGAAAACATATATCCTCAGAAAATTTTTGAAAACCATAGCCTCAGAAATTTTTTTGAAACCCATAGTATCAGAAATTTTTTTTGAAAACCATAGCCTCAGAAATTTTTTTGAAACCCATAGTATCAGAAATTTTTTTTGAAAACCATAGCCTCAGAAAAATTTTTGAAAACGCCTAGCCTAAAAAATAAAACCATAAGCCACTTTTTTAAAATAACCAAAATACAATTTTTTGATAAGCATATGAAAAAAGTTGAGAAATTAATTCACTTGTTTTTTAATGAATTGTATAAAAAAAAGTTAAACTCAAGATCTAAGAAAAAATTGAAAATTATAGGTAGATCTTTAGAAACCCATTAGGCCTAAATTTTTTCTAGAAAATTTCCTGGGCCTTGTTTTTCAGAAAGTTCCGTAGGCATTGAATTTTCAAAATTTCAAAAGCATGAAATTTCCAAAATTTCTTAAGCTTTGGATTTGGAGAAATTCGCAGGCTTAGAATTTTTAAATTAAACAAGTGTCGACCAGTTGGGTGTCGGTCAATTGGGTGTGCGGAGACCCACATTTACATATTTTGCATTATTAGAAAAAAGAAAAATTAATTGCTGTTAGACAATTGAAAAAAGGGCTATATAAGAGAAAGAGAAAAAGGAAAATTTTAGAGACAGAGAAAGAAAGCTTTGGCTTTATGTTTACTGAAAATATTTGATTCATAACATCTAAGTTCCAGTTATTTTCTGGAAGGAGCCCATTTTATCCAGTGCAAAAAAGTTTTGGTTTTCAAAACCTAAAACCCAAAACCAAAACCAAACCCAAAAAACCCAAAACTTTTCTTGACTCAAAACTCAAAACCAAAAGTTTTGAGCAGCCCTAATAATAAGGGAGTACCATATGTCCCTAAAAGAATATAAAGAGCTATTCTAATATGAGGAGTCCACTGGGAGCCCCCTAATAAAGGGGGCTCCTCAGACAGAAACGAGTTTCATCGCAGTTTAATCTTACTTTATAATAAAAATCTGGTATTTTCTTTCATATTATCATAATTTGCATCAATTTTCCTTCTTTTTTTCAAAAAAAAGATACAAATGAAAGAGACATTGACGAAATTCACGTTGCATGAGCGATGTTCGCTTGAATAATGAAATATTTAGTTTCAAATTAAAAAATGTTTATATTAAGAATATATTGAAATATAAAAGTAATCCCTAATATAAGGGGACCAGGGCTGGGCACGGACCGGCCGGGTTTGGGCCGGTCCGGGTCTAATTTTGTCCGGGCCGAGCCGTCCCGGACAGGCTCGGGTAGGGGGACAATTTCTGACCGCAGACCCAAAATATTGAATCTTATAACAATCATTTTTTATTTTAGATATTTCGTGCTTGTTATAACAAAAAATGAAATTTTTAAAAAAATATTATAATTTTTCATTTAAATTAATTTTAAAATTTAGGTTCAATATAAAAAAAATGTAATTTTTCAAATTTATCGGACACTCATAGTAGGGAACGGATAATTATGGAAATAAAATTTTTCTCTAATATTACAACGGCCAAATAACCACGAAAAACGTATTTCCATTTGATTAGAAGCTTATTGAATGACTTTTTATTTCCATATTTTTCCATATTTTGCTATTTTGGTCCATATTTACATATTCTATTTTTTTCTCTTTTGGTATTTTGAGCATTTTTTCGCAGATTTAAAATTTTTTTGACATATTTTCCTTTTTTATTTTAGACATTTCATGTTTACCTTATACATATTTTTTCACCAACGTACCTTTTTGTGAAATTTTAGTCATTCCCTGTCTGTCTTTTCAATTTTCAGAATTTTCAGGACAATTTTCAAATTTGATTAGTGAAAATCAACAAAATGAATGTTCATTCATTAAAAATACTGTTTTGCTTGTAGATATAATTATTTATTGTATTTTTTAAAATAAATTTTGAACATACTTTATATTAAATTTATTAATTTTAATCCATATTTATGTCCATATTTCGGCTTTTTACTTTATGGCCATATTTTGCCTATTTTATTTCCATAACCCCTACTCATAAGAGATGATCTTTGTTCGGGCAGGAGCGCATCGAAATGATATCATAAAAATATCCCATTCTTAAAAGGTATTTTGAAGCGAAATTCTGTCCCATACTATTCTTTTCTGCTCTTTCTTTTTTGTATGCTATTTGCTTTCGTTTCAGAATATGATTTAAAATGGAATATTCTTATGGCCAAAAACATTATATTTATATATTATGTGTGTAGGTTTGCTTAACATTTTCCACTGAAGCTACCGTTATAATAGAAGTTACCTTTATTTTTTAGAGGTTACGCATATTTGAGGAATTACGGTAATAAACTTATCTGGATAAAAAATCAAAAATTAATGGAAACCTAAAAAGGAACTCTCTAATTTAAGCAATTTATCTATCTTTTTTTATTCTGTTTTAATGCTTTTATTAGATATGTATAGCACCCATTTTTTACCTTTTTCAGTGGTGGTTATTATTGGGTCTTCATTGTCCAGCTTGTTGCACCAGTCCAGCTTGTTGCACCAGTCCTGCTTGCATTGCTTGCATCTATTCTCGGGCACAATTCCACCCTTTTCCTTGCACAAAGCTTTCTTCGTTTCGCAATCAAAATAACAACCCCTTTCGTAGTATTCTTTTAAACCTAAGATTATTGTTGAATTTTTTTGTCAAAATCAGTTGAATGAGTGTTCTTGATAATCACTAGGAATCTACAATATCAAGGTGTGTACTTGTTTTCTCTGATGAGATAAAAAAATTTAAAAAAAGTATATAAGCAAATGCATTTCTTTATTCTTTACAGTTGTTGTCACCCCAGCTCGCCATTGTGTTTTGTCTATTGTATATTGTATTCAATAAATACTTTCCACGGGTTTGGACTTCACCTTGGAGTTGTCCTTACTCTTAAACCAGGGTTCCCAGATGTTCTGATTTGTCTCAGAAATGTTCTGATTTAGAGGGTCCAAATCTGACAAAAGTAAAATGTTCTGATTTGTCAGATTTGTTCTGATTTTTGACCTATATCTTTATTTTGTTCTGTTTTTTCAAATTTTTCACTGAAATTTAATCATAAAGTGACCATTTTCTCTTAAGAAAAAAGAATAATTTTTCAAAATTTTCTTCGGCGCTTCCTATCGGGACCGCCGACACCCTAACCAGTAAATTTTTATAGAAATATTTAAAAAATGACCAAATTTCCTAACGAAAAAGCCTGAAATTGCAAAAAATTTCTCCGGCGGCCCTTAACGGGGCCGCCAGCTCCACAATATTACTATAAAATCTCTCCATAAAACGCAAAAAATTAATCAGTTTTCATAAGAAAATAATCTAAAAAAGCGAAATTTTCTTCGGCGGCCCTAACGGGCCGCCGAAACACGCTCCTTCGGAAAAATTTCTAATGCCCTCCCCCCTATCCCGAAATCCTGGATTCTCCCCTACATCATGTATGATTTACTCACTTCTTCTCTCAAATTGTTGTAATTGATCATGGGTGGTGAGAAATGCGATATTTGAAATAATATTACCCAAATAAATTGATTCTTTTTACAAAATGTTCTGATTTTTGACCATGAAATCTGATTTTTTGAGGCAAATGTTCTGATTTTGAAATTTTTCAGATGGGAACCCTGTCTTAAACGCCATTCTTCATTGGACAGTGGTTGTCCCATGTTTTCTTAATTATAATAACTCATATGACCGGTCAGTGAATGAAACCGGTCATTAAAAACTACACTGAAGTTTATAGTTTGTTTTTTTTTAATTATAAATTTATTTATAATTCAACAACAAGCTCTTCGAAATTGTTCAATTAGATAAAAAGTTATGTGTCAAAATATTGTGTATTAGTCAAAATCAATATTTTAACAATAACATTGTATCTAATGTATTTCATAAAATTGTAGGTTAAGCACTGCTATGTTTTTATATCAAAATTTTAATTGTTTTCTATTTTAATTTATCTTACCTAGCATGCTTATGACCCTGCAACTCTTTCAGTTTCATTATTTTCTTCGTACTTTATTTTTTTGATATTATCTAAAAACGACCAATTATGCAGGCAGAAACAGCACATCCTTCTTTACAACTGTCATATATTTCCCCTATTGTATTATTGTTGTATTCTTGCTCATAACATTGGTATGCTGGAAATTGTTATGAATGTAATTATAGATGGTGGACTTTAAATAAACCACAATATGATCAATCAAGCTTAAATATTTTACTTGCTAGATCAAAACAGAAAAGGTAATTTAATAGCAGAAAATTGTTATCGACTTTTTTGCCTTAATTTTTGAAATAATTCTTGAAAAATTTAGAGCAAAAGTGGAT
The DNA here is from genome assembly GCA_001026735.1 of Rotylenchulus reniformis. Lineage (NCBI taxonomy): Eukaryota > Metazoa > Nematoda > Chromadorea > Rhabditida > Hoplolaimidae > Rotylenchulus > Rotylenchulus reniformis. Next base: position 20,848 of record LDKF01001629.1, read on the forward strand.
TTTATGGAAAATTTTGCAAAATTTCAGCTTGTTGAAAGAACTAATTGGAATAATTTTCTGCATTTTTTAAAAGTTTAAACTTTATACTACCAAGCTTTATTAAGCTAGATACGTAATCTGGCGCTCTTTTTAGTTTTAATAAAAATAAAATAGTATCATATAATATTCCCCGATAGATGGCTCCAACAGATAGCGATATTATAAAGGATTGACATTTTAGAGTAAATTGATAATAGGTCGGTATCTCAAAAAAGTTGTACTTATTGATGGTATGACAAAGTAGAATTAGAGACCGGACCGGCTATAATACCGATAGATAATTTTCTGTATTTTCGGTTTTCGGTAACGGTAATATATAACCAAAAATTATGATCGAAAGATTTTTCATTTTTTCGGTATTATTCGCTAATTTTACCGAACACAACCGAACAATAAACTCAATTACCGAAAAAAACCGCCAAACAAAAAAAAATTCAAAATTTTCTTAAACAAATATGTCAATTTTCCAAGAAAATTTCTTCGGCGACCTAGTGAAAGGTGAGAATTGAAAAAGGAGAGAGAATGGAGAAATAAATGCAGTGAGAAAGGGTGCTAGGTCGTTGAAAAAAAGTGCCAAGTGCAAGACCTTGGCCTAAAACTTTTTTTGTTAGACTTGTTAGACAAAAAGTATAAAAGGTTAAATTGTTCAGAATTTTATGCTGATTCGAATGGTATTTTTATTTTTTCGAAATTCGGCCAAAAAGTTCAAAATTTACCCGAAATACTGAAAAATACGGTTTTAGGGGATATTTCGAACTGTTTGGCCGAATTTCGAAAAATTAAAAATACCATTCGAATCAGCATAAAATTCTAAACAATTTTGCCTTTTATTCTTTTTGTCTAACAAGTCTAACAAAAAGTTTTAGGCCAAGGTCTTGCACTTGGCACCTTTTTTTTCAACGCCCTAGCACCGTGAGAAAGAGGGGAAGGATTGAAGAGAGAAAGAGAAGGGAGAGTGTGCTGTGAGACCTAAAGGCTTATACCATTCCGTATTTAACGGTACTTTTCGGCTGGGATTGAAAAATTTAACGGTATACCGTAAAAATAGAGAAAATAGGGTATGTATTTTATAATGAGAGGAAATTAATGCTAATACCACATCATTTGAATGAACAATTATGAGATTCATCGAAAACTAATTTTAGTTAGATATTTTTTGGTAAAAATAGATCGGGTCTCATATTTTTGTTACCTTAATTCTGAAACAAATGAATAAGAAAATTTTGTAAAACAGACGTGGTTCAGTGCCGAGCTTGTTACATCTATCCCAATCACATTCGTGGCAGTCATATATAGTTGTTTGTCCACCATTGTCAATACAATGATTAATAAGGGAGTGACAAATTGCTTCGAACCTTTCAATTTTTCTTACAGCACCTCGCAAGTTATATAATGTTTCTTCTGAAAATGATATATTTTATACATTATTTAGTTCTAATCATAAACTTAATAAACTTTAAAATGTATAAACAGCTGAAAAACGACAAATATTTCTAACATGAATCGAATCTGACCTTTATGACATTTTGCAGTTAGGCATTTTAGATCTGTCCCAATGAGATTCTTCTGCACTGTTTCGTCGTTAAGAAGTTGGGAGTAGCATTTGATTCCTTAAATAGGTATCTTGATTATTGCATAAGTTCGGATCACAAATCAAAAAACCCCCATTAAAACATTGCAAAATGATAAATTATAAAATATTTAATTAAGTCTTGAAAGATTCTTATTTCCATAATTCTGATTGTATTAATAATAATTTCTTCCATAACCATTTATCTATAATTTATTCATTTTGAGTTTTGCTTTAAATTGTCATCTTTTCAAATTCTTTTTTCTTCAATTTTTTCGAATACTATACCATGGATATTATCTAAATGTAGACAACTTCTCATAAGCTTATCATATCAGTAGGTTAAGAAGGCCAATAATAATTTAAATGGCTCACCGACCTAGGTAGCCTCTGGCTGCTATTTTCGGGCTTGGGTTAAGCTGCAGACTAGTCACTAATTAATATTGTTGAAAATTACGAAATTTGCAAGAAATAAATTTATAAGAAATAACCATTTGTAAAAAAAGATTGTAAGAAATAACTTTAATAAGAATTGTAAAAAGAAATTTTGTAAAATTAAAGGGATCTCAATCTGAAAATATCTGAAATGGAACCTAGATAAGGGTCAAGGTTGGTGATTGTTAATAATTAAATGAATTACACAAACTTTAATGTCAGTCCTAGCATTTTTCGCATAACCTATATATAAGATTATAAAGAAAGTAAGGATTATTACGCCAATCTGAAATTGATCCATTGCAATATTCCCCTGTACAATTCTTGCACTCATCCTTGTTAAATTGACCACCCAATTCGTCACAACTCCGATGAACTTCCTCGCAAAAATTATCAGACCAGCAACTTTTTGCCAGATTAATTTGTCCATCTAAACAAAATAGAAAAAAATAAATAAAAGTGTAGTAATCTAAAACATTAAATTGGAAAATAAAATTATGATGGATTTTAATGAAAGCTCTTTTATAGACCATCAAATAGCATTATATAGAATTTTTTTCGTTCAAAGTAAAAATTGTTTATTTTTTCCATATTCCCATTTTTGTTAAAAATGTTTCCAATATTTCTCATATTATTAAGTGTTTAAAAAATTTAAAGAAAAATATTCTAAAAATTAAACCTTTTGTTCTTGCCTATCTTAATCAATAATAAAGATATTTAAAAATATTTTTACACGAATTTTATATCATATTTTTGGAGATATAATTGTCATTTTGAACTGATAAGGTTAATCGCATTTTATTTTTATAAAATGCCGAATTGATAAATTAATGAAGTAGGTACTAGGTAGTAGGTACATAGAACTGTATCGATTTAATATGTGTTCATTTGGCTAAGAATTACTGATGAGTTAAAATTGATTACCCAATTTACAAGTGGCACTTCCGCATCCCAAACAAAGCTCAGTTAAAGTTTTGTCATTTTTTGGTTTTTGCCAATCTTGCCAGAAGCAAGGATGTACTGAAAATTCAATTAAAATGATCAAATGAGGGGGAAGGAAGTGAAAAAGGCTGTGTTAGGACGCTTAAAAACTAGCAATTGGATCAATTAAACCTAAAACTTTTTTGAATTTTGCTCTAATAAAACTTACAAGGCACTTTAAGCGCATTATTTGAGATACGGTTATAGAGTTGAATTTTTGTACTTTTTGGATTTCAACATAATGCCAATTGTTACTTCGGTTCCATAAGCATATTTTTTTAGATTTAGTATGAATTCAAAATAGTCGCTTAGTTTGAAGGAAAACTCGCTTCAATTTTGCTGGATCGACAATCAGGGCTGCGTCGGATCAACGAAAATTTCGGATCGGATCATCGGATCGGATCAGCCCAAAAATTTCGGATCGGATCGCGGATCATCGGATCAGGAAAAACATCGGGTTTCGGATCATCGGATTCGGATCATCGGGTCAAAAAAATTATTGCCAAAAAATCTAGGGACTTATTAAGCTTACCCTACTTGGCCAAAAAATAATAATTTTTCCTCATAATTTTTCCTCAAAAGTTTATCAATTTAGAATGTCCAGGGAAAAGGAAAATTTGAGATAATAGATCAATTTTCGTTAGAAATTTAATCATTTTATGCTGGCTTTTTTTTTTTAATTTTTATTGTATTGAGGGGGTACCGGCGGTCCCGACAGGGGCCGCCGGAGAAAAATTTGAAACTTTAGGTCAATTCCTTGAGAAAATCGGCCAATTTTTTGAGAAAACTTTAAAGTAGTTTCATTGCATTTAGGGACGCCGGCGGCCGCGATAGGGGCCGCCGAGAAATTTTTTGAAAAATTAATAAATTTCCTTTGCGGAACTTGGGTCCCTTTTGGTAGTCCTTTTTAGAATTTTTTTGAATTCACACATTTTTTATGGTAATTTTGGTGAATTCGGCGGTCCCGATAGGGACCGCCGGAGAAAAATTTCACATTTTTGAGTTGAGAATCCCATTCTTAGGGGTGCATTTTCGGCAGTAGAAAAATTCGGATCTCGGATCGGATCAGCCCAAAAATCGTCGGATCGGATCGCGGATCATCGGATCAGGAAAAACATCGGGTTTCGGATCATCGGATTCGGATCATCGCATCCGACGCAGCCCTGATCGACATGGGTGTATGGTGCTGGTTAGAAATAATAAACTGGTCATAATTCAGCCACAAAATCGTGGTTTGGGCCAAAGATCTGGCTATAACTTTCTTTACATTGGATAAATTCGAATGGTTATTTAAGCAATTTTATTGAGATATTTATTCATACCAACGCTGAAAAATTTGCCGTTTCAGAAAAAAAAATTATGACCAGTTTATTAACGCTGACGCTATTGTGACGACGCCATAATGACCACAAATCCTTTTCTGGGGTAGGAGAATAAAACATAGGTATTTGTTCTTTGTTCTTTTTTAAAAGACATTTTAATGGAAAAATGAAATAGGATTCATCAGTCCAACAAACCTTCATTTGTGCCTTGCCAATTGCATTTATCTTTATTGCAAGTAAAGCAGCATTCAAAATAACCTCCCTTGCTGTCACATATTTCCTTAGCATCTTCATAAGCCTTAAACCCTTTACAACCACGCTTATATCTTGTCACACCACCTGTGGGCAGGTAAAAATATTGTGCTTGCGAAAAAAATATGCGGAGCGACACTTCAAGACCAAAACATGAATACATGAATGAAGAATCATAAGAATAGTACATAATTATTGGGAGTATTAAAATTGTGCAAAAATCTGCGATATTTTATGCTTTTCCTTAAAAACAAATAATTATATTTATATATTGATTATGCTTTTTAATTTTTCTACATTTTTGGTCTTAAAATGATCGGTCTTTGAACTTTAAACAAAAATTATGAAACTAACCATACACGCACTTTGAACTAATGCATCCTTCAGTACAATCATCAAACTTTATTGCACTACCAATTTCCAAATCCTGCATTAAACATTTTGTTCCTATAACAATCAAGCATTATTGGCCCAAATTAAAGAGATTAACAACTTAATCCAAATGAAATACATGAAAAATTTACATAAAAGTAGAATACATTATTATTATTTTAATAAATTAGTATTACATAGTATTTATATACATAAAAAAACTTTATGAGCGATTGCTCTAAAAATATGGGTTTGGCAACTACCGTAAAACCTATATTAGAACCTCCCGACCCGGGTTATTTTTTCAACCCCCCCCCCCTTCCAAAGAGAGGTCTATTACAGGAGAGTTCAATTGCAGGGGACTGACTATATATTTCAACCTCGGTGTGGGGAGGGGGTACTATTTTTCGGCTTTATTTTCTGTGATGGGGTATAATTGTTACCCTTCAAAATTTTATATTTTTTTTTGGCTAATTATCCAAATATATGATGATTTATTGGAGACCTACAATAATATTGNGGGTTTGGCAACTACCGTAAAACCTATATTAGAACCTCCCGACCCGGGTTATTTTTTCAACCCCCCCCCTTCCAAAGAGAGGTCTATTACAGGAGAGTTCAATTGCAGGGGACTGACTATATATTTCAACCTCGGTGTGGGGAGGGGGTACTATTTTTCGGCTTTATTTTCTGTGATGGGGTATAATTGTTACCCTTCAAAATTTTATATTTTTTTTTGGCTAATTATCCAAATATATGATGATTTATTGGAGACCTACAATAATATTGGATTTTTAACAAATAAATCGAATGTTTATAGAATTATCTAAATGCAAAAGGGCATTCGAACAAAGTTATGACCAACTTATTATCGCTGGCGCTAAACTGTCCTATCCCGTCCCCGAAAACCCCGATCCCCGACCGATTTTTTATCCCCGTCGCCGATTTTTGCCAAATCTCCTCGTGCCCTACCCTAATTGAAAATTTAATTAGTATTGCGCTAGGCATATTAACTAGACGGGATATCTTCCCTTATTGGGAATAAAGACTAGTCTTAAAAATATTTGTTTATACGCGAAGGCGGCAACCACAAAGGAACCACAAAGGGCGATCCATTTGGTTTAGGCTTCTTATGAGTTTACTACTTATATCAATAATCTTTGCTGATTGGACTTTAAAGATTAGCAGGTCATGAAAAATTCTCGAACAACAAGTCAAGTCATTCAATGTTTTCCCCCAGAAAAATGTATATTAAGCTGTATTTACCACAAATTAAGACATGCCTTTGGTAATTTTGATGATGGCGAATAGCACTAGAGTTGAAATACGAAAAATTATTGTCAAGTAAAGGAAAGATTTTAATGACATATTGTTCTGAATGAAACGCGCTGTCCAATTTCGATTTACTGAATACATGACACAGTTTAGTCTAATGAGCATGTAATTGTAGTATCTCCATTTACCGTATTATCTCAATAGTGGTATACCATTATATTTTTCAATCTCATCCGAAAGTTACCATTATAATAGAGGTTATCATTATATTAGAGATTACCATTTTATTTTTTAATATCCGCCGCTAAAAATGAATCTTTATCTCCAATTTAAAATTTTTGTAAAATTCAAACAATCCATCATTACAAATATGTTTTTAAGTTTTCCCTTGAACTTTTATTTGATAAAATCAAAAATAATAAAATGCGTTTTTGACAAATGCGCATGCGATTTTTTGATTAATATGTAATATTACCATTATATTAGAGACTACCATTCTCTATTAGAGGTTACTATTATATTTTTCAAACCCCATCAATCGTCACCATTCTATTAGAGGTTACCATAATAATAGAGGTAATACGGTATTCTAATGAATTAATCAGCTAGCAAGATCATATCTTGAAATTTCGCACGAAGAAGCCTTCTTTTTTTTGGTATGTGAGATTGGTGCTATGTCATTGCACCGAAAGTGCCAGAATGTGGATTTTTTAAAAATTGATGATGAGCCACTCTATAGAAGGTAAATATGTATGGCGCGCGGAAATTTTCGGACGGAAAATTGCGGACGAAACTTTAAAACTTATTAGAAAATTTTTAAAAGCCTTGTGTGACTAAAATTTCAAAATGCTAATAAAGCAGAAAATTTCCCTGATTTTTTAACTAAAAGGTTTTTTCGAATTCAAAAAAAATTTTAAATTAGCTAAAATTTACAAAAAAATCGTGTTTTTGGGGGAAATTTCAAATTTTTTTTAAGAAAATTCTTAAAACTGAAAGGACCAGAAAATCAGGAATAATTTTCTACATATTTTGGCTTTTTGAAGTTGTTGGGTCCTTGTAGATAGATAATTGGGAGCTAACCAATTATAGGTTCCAAACAATTATTAATAATATTTATTTCGCAATTTATAGTCAATTAGTGAATGTTCAATTGAGGGGCGAAATATAGGATTACAATGGAATTAATGTGAGGGAAGGAAAAGGAATTAATGGGAAACACGCGGGACCAAAAGTCATCATATTTGAATCCCTATATTGACGCGCTTCCGCCCCAACAGAAGTTTTGTTTTAAAATGGTTTCAAAAAAGTTTGTGGCAGCTCTTAAGGTTTTCATCCGTCCGCAAATTTCACACCGCGATATGTATATGCTTAATTGGTGTGTCGATTTTAAAAACAACCAAAACATAAAAGAATAAAAAGCTGAAAATACAAAAATGTCATAGCAAAGGGCTTATCGATTATAATGATATTATGAAGTTTAAGCTACTACTATATAAATAGGTATAACCAAACAAAAAATGGAAAACTAAAAAAAGCTTAACAAATTTAACGAGTTAATTAACCTATTAATCTTTAACTACAACAGGGTGACCAGAAAAAAATTGCCCGCTATTTTCTTTTCTCAAATTTGACATACCTATTCCAAAAAGATCCTCCATTAAAATCCATAGTTTTCCAGATTATTCTTTTGAAAAAATTATTCCGTCTGAATATTTTTGAAGGTCAAGATCTAGGCTGCTTCTCACAAAAATTTGGAATCGTTAAGCATAGCCCTTCCTAGAAAATGGACCAAAATTCGTGAAAAAAGGTGCGGCGCATTTACAAAAAATTTTTCGCGCAATTTGATCTCTTTTTTTTGTTTAAGGGTGAGGGCTATAAAAAGTAATATATGTTTGTATTCCTTATTTTGTTACGCATCTTTTGACAGTATTTGCTTTTAATTTGATCAATTAATAAAAAAGTTATTTGCAATTTATTTTCTGGTCAAAGTTATTTGCAATTTTTTTTCTGGTCACCCTGTATATTTCATAAATATTTTAGAATGAACCAATTTAATCATAATGTTACAGATATGTTAAATGGTTGAAAGAAGGGGCATTTGATGATTCATCCTCAAGTATAGAGGAATAATTTATAGCAGAGTTAGAATGCATAGCTTCAAATAGTGAATTTTATTCCAAAAACTTTTTTTAAAAACACATTTTCTTTAAAAAAGATAAAGCGTAAATATTGAATTTAGTCTTACGGAAATGCAAAAACATTTTTAGAAATTTTGATTTAAAATTGATCGATGATCGACCTTTTTTCGAAAATATATTTTCGGGCAAAGGTATCATATTTGGGTCCTAGTCAGGGGTGGACGTAATTACGGATTACGGATTGCGGATTACGGAAATTACGGCCTTTTTTGGGTTACGGATTACGGTTTACGAGTTACGGATTTTTGCGAAAAATCCGTAAAAAATCCGTAATTTTAAGCACCCCTAAGATCGAGAAATTTTGAAAATTTTTATTAATTTTCAAATTTTTTTTGAAAATTTTCATAAGATTCTCCTTGTTGATTTTGTCTAATTTTCAAAAATTTTCACCGGCGGCCTCTCTCGGGACAGCCGATACCTTTATTACTTATATCATGTCTTATTTTTCTCGTTGACAGCGACCTCTCCCTTAAACAAAAGGGAAGTATTTCAGGTGGTCGTGGGATTTTGACGGTATCTGCAGATGGATATAGCACCCGATTGTAGAGTAAATCCGTTTTAAAATTTGCTGGGCCGAGATAAAAATCTCGTTCCAAGGGCTAAACAACTTTCTTTAATCCCTTCTTATCAAAATTTGATTCATTAAGACTAAACGCCAAAATGGTCTAATAGACTACAGCATTTTTTCCAGGGAGTGCCGGTTCGAATCCACCGGTCTGCAATTTATCTTTTTTCCTTTCTCATGAATTTTTTCATTTGAATAAACTTTGAAAAAATTTTAAATTTTTTTAATGATCAATTTTCTTAAGAAAGATTCAACAATTTTTAATAATTAAATTTTCTCCCACACCTTTTTAATGCATTTTTTAGGACAACCATTCACCTCCCAGTGTTCCTCGACATCTTGGAAATTAAAATTTTCAGGATATCGAGGTAAAAATTTGAATTTTCATTAAGATAAAGGTCTAAAATCTTAAAAATTTCTCCAGCGGTATCAGAGCCGCCAGCAATCCTTAATTTTGAAAACGTTTAAAATTTTTTCAAAATTTTCAAGATAATCTGATGTTTTGTTTCTTTTAAAAATTCTAAGAAAAACTTTCACCATAAAATTTAGAAGTGTTGCTTTTTTTCACCATATATTTTTTTCAAATGTTAGATTATTTTGATCAATAAATAAAAATATGATTTTTTCTATAGAAATAAAAAAAAATTTTCCAAAAATTACGGATTACGAATTGCGGATTACGGAAATTACGGCCTTTTTTGGGTTACGGATTACGGTTTACGAGTTACGGAAAATTTTTTCTTGTTACGGTTTACGGATTACGAATTACGGATGAAAAAATTCCGGTTACGTCCACTCCTGGTCCTAGTACTAGGGTTGAGCTGGACCGGTTAAAAACCGGGGGTCCCAGTTAGCGGTTTCACCGGTTTTGGGACCCCTGGTTACCGGTCCAGTACAATTCAGCATACCGTAAATACTGTGTTAATTAACCAACCTGTGATATTTAACCACCCTGCAATAATTAACCACCCAAAAATAACCAACCAACTCTTTTTTCGGTTTTTTGGCCTTTTTCTGAATTTGCTTGAAATTTTCTGAAATTTTGAAAATGCGAAAAATCGTGTTTTCCAAAAATTTTGAAATTTTTCAGTAAAATTTATTTAAAAAGAGCAAAAGATAGAGAATAAAATTTTGAATGAAATTTCTAATGAAAATCAGGTATAGATTTTCAAATTTTCTATGGTGCCCCCTATCGGGTTAGCCGGCTCCCTATACAACAGTGCTTTCGTGATCGGGTTTCGGTCAGTGACCGGTCATGTGACCACTGACCTGACCTGACCTGACCGGGCTCCCGGTCAGGTCAGTGGTCATTTTGTGACCGGTGGCCTGGTCACATGACCGATCACTGACCGGAAATTGGAGAAAAAGATCCAAAAATGCACCCCTAAGAATAGCATTTTTGCCGAAAATTTTGAAATTTTTAGAGAAAATTTTGAATTATAATGGTGAAATTTCCTTAAAATATACCTTCTTCGCCAGAAAAAAGTGAAAATTTTCTCCAAATTACCATTCACTATTTTCAATTTTCTTCCATTCTTTATTCAACTTAATGAATTCTCTTCAGTTCAAATTTAAAAAAATCCGACAGCCCCTATCGAGGCCGCAACACCCTCTTAACAATGACGTCGCCAGAGGGGGCCCAGGGGGCTCTGCCCCCCCCCTGAAATGCCAAGTAGAAAAAATTTTCATAAGGGTCCCCCTGTTAATTTTGTCCAATTTTCAAAAATTCCCCGGCACCCTTAAAATTTCCAACTTCTAGCACAAAAAAACTATCAATTTTAAAGGAAAATGGGTTTACAATTTCAAATTTTTCTCCGGCGGTCCCTACCGAGACCGTCGGAACCTCTAAAATTATGTAAAATTATTCTAAAAATTGCTTTTTTATTAAGAAAAAAGTCCTAAAATCCGAAATTCGTTTTTTTGCTCATCGCCGGCGGGGGGGGGGGGGNGGGGGAGTTGGGGGACGGGCCCCCTCCGAAAATTTTCTTCCTGGCAACGCCCTTGCGCTCTTAATACCTGTGATGATTTTTAAGTGAATTTTAAAAAAATTTAAAAAGTTCTCAAGTCCCGAGACCAACATCGTCTCAGTTCTCGAACCTTTGAGAAATTGAGCCTCATCACTATTTTTCACAATCATAATAACTTTTCACAAAGAACATGAATTCGAATTTTCTACTCGATCTAATTCTCTGCTTCATTGCTTATTATTAGATAAAGTTGATCATTTTTAAACTTTTCTTATGAATTAAAGAATTTTTGCGATTTTTTTGAACCGACTCTATTTTGACTGGAGGTCAGATGACCGGTCACATGACCAGGTCAGATGACCGTGACCGGAGGGTCGGTCAGGTCACTTTTTGAATGACCTGACCTGACCGGACTCCCGGTCAGGTCAGTGGTCATTTAATGACCGGAAAATGGTCGGTAACGAAAGCACTGCTATACAATGAAGTGTGGAGAGTTTTTCATTATGTTTGGCCCAATGGACAGACACCCGAAATTCCCTCAATTTTGAAATAGTGAAAACTCTTGCCCTGGTGAAGTTCAACTATGATCTCGATTTGTTCCCAATTTTGTATATGCTAATTTCAATCCCCAAATTGCTCAAACAGTATGGAGAATGAAAATACAATGTTTCATATGATATTAAAGAATAAGAATAAATTGATTTTTCATGTTTTGGAAGCATTATAATTTTTTTTGATTTTTTGACCATGAAATCTGATATGATTTTGAAAAAATTTAGATATCACCCCTGAATTATACCGAAGCATCTTTTATCTGGAAATATTAATACAAATAAAAATAAGTGTTAAAAATTTTATATTAGAAAAGAGATCTTATTTCTTCATCTATTTTCATAGTGAACTTAAATTTTTTGAATATTCAAATTCTTGATCATAAAATAATAAAGAAAGCTAATAGAATCAAAAAATTAAAAATAAGATTGTCAAATTTTAAAGTTTATTTTAATTTTTTGTTAATCGACAAAAATTATAAATACAAATGCTATAAAAAAATTTACAAAAGAAAATATAATTTTTTTTCCTCTAAAATAAATTTTCCAGTCCTGCATTTTACATTTCAAAAAAATAGATTCGATTGATTTAAAAAAATATTTTTGGAGAAAAAATAATCTTTCATTTTAATTTAAATTAATATGGCAAATTAGATAAATATTATTATACATTATCCGCGAGATTTATCCGTACCAATGATTTTTTTTCTTAAAATTTTCTTATTCATGTGTTTCAGAATTAAGGTAACAAAAATATGAGACCCGATCTATTTTTACCAAAAAATATCTAACTAAAATTAGTTTTCGATGAATCTCATAATTGTTCATTCAAATGATGTGGTATTAGCATTAATTTCCTCTCATTATAAAATACATACCCTATTTTCTCTATTTTTACGGTATACCGTTAAATTTTTCAATCCCAGCCGAAAAGTACCGTTAAATACGGAATGGTATAAGCCTTTAGGTCTCACAGCACACTCTCCCTTCTCTTTCTCTCTTCAATCCTTCCCCTCTTTCTCACGGTGCTAGGGCGTTGAAAAAAAAGGTGCCAAGTGCAAGACCTTGGCCTAAAACTTTTTGTTAGACTTGTTAGACAAAAAG
>LDKF01001630.1:9082-36122 GCA_001026735.1 Rotylenchulus reniformis
GGGGGGGGGTATTTGGCAAAAATCGGGGACGGGGATGGAAAATCTGCCGGGGACGGGGATGGATAATATGAAAAATTGTTTTGCTTCCCAATGTTTCCATCGTCATTCGGGTAACTCTTTAAAATTGATTTCCCATTTGTCTTTTCCTATGATAAAAAACCTTATAAATTTCGAATTTTGTAGATCCTACTAAAAACACATTATTTCAGAAATTGTAAGGATGGAATAATATTTGTTTAAAAAACATAAATTATTAATTAGATTTTGTTTTTTCGCAAAAAAAAATAAATTTTTTGTTTCAACAATAATATAAAAAAGATAATTTTTTTATTATATGTTCATTAATTTTAATTTGTCAATAATTGATATAGATCAAAATCACATTGATTGATTTAATTATTTTATTTGGTGTGGAGTTATGTTACCTTTTTATAATTCGTTAAATTTTCTCGAACATATACCGTATTCTCTCTAATATAAGACACCTCTCCAATATAAGACATCCCCACACATTTTTCCCTCTATCATTATTAGTTCTATTTAACTTATTTTTAAACAATCAATTTATGAATCCCTTGTCTTATTCTTAATTTAATTATTATTTTCCGTTTTTTATATATGGATAAACCCGCCTGTGGGTTATTCTAACTTGATGAGGCCTAGATTGCCTGGTGCCAACCTTACGCCCAAGCCTAGTCCTTTGGCTTCAATAGAAAGTGATGTGGTATAATCCTTTGACCCTAACAATAGGTGTTAAAATTCGTCTTTGAAACATTTCATAGTTGGACTTTTAATCATACAACTTCGCTTTTGATACTTAAACTCTAAACCCATTTTAAACCATCCAGACCCCTTTAGCCGCTAGCAAACCTAATTTTGACTTCATTTGGGAATTTTCGACCTTTTTTAGACTGGAATGAGCTGATTTTAATATTGTACGACATTTGGGGTCCTGACATTTTCTGCTCTCTTTATAACTATATATTTCCAAAATATAACAAAAAAATTTCACAAATTTTCAAATACATTTTGGTTGAACCAAATTTTATTCTAATAAATTTTCTCTGGAGGAGGTTTGAAAAATATAAGACAGGTGTCTTATATTAGAGAGAATGTGGTATCTTGCTTGCATTCCAGCTTCAAATCGGTTTAACCGAAGAAAATCTTAATGATGAAATTGGTAAGGACACTATAATAATACTGCCTATCTCAGAGCTAGAACTTTATTTAGATCATTTGGGAATAGAACCATCAGAACTTGGGTTATAGCCTATAAAAGTTATGTAAGACCTCACTTAGAATATGCGCTTGAAATATGGAGCACTAATCTTAAAAAAGACATTATAAAGTTAGAAAAATGTCAAAAATATTTCACTAAGGCTATACTTAAAAAATGTAGACTACCATATACCTTATCAAGAAAGACTCAAGTTTTTTGGTATTTTATCCTTATAAAATAGAAGAAAAGTATCTGCCTAAATCTTAGACCTAGGTTAAGATTAAAGCACAAAATAATAGATCCTCCCACCTTTATTAATCGAACCGTGCTGGGTCGTTTGTAGAAAAGTGCAAATAGTGTCGTTTGTAGAAAAGTGCAAATGACATGAGAAGGACAACTAAATGACTAAAAGAATAAAACATCTAAATGGTGACAAAATAATAAAAAATAATAATATAAAAAAGTGGTATTTTCAAGAAAATCCAAAAATGCCATATTCCCAATTTGCGAACCCTAAAAATCAAGAATTTCTTCTTCTTCTTTTTTTTTGAAATTTCGTTTGTATTAAAATGAAGTTTTTCAATTCAGATCTTCCCAATTTTTTAAACTATTGTGACACGGATAAACATATCATATTTTAACTGAACTAAAAAATTAATACAAAAAAGTTACAAAAGTTTTATGCGTATTTTGGACATTTTAAGTATTATGGCTAAACATAGACTGATTAGAAAATAAAAAATAAATAAAATACAAAAATCCAAAAAATAATTCAAATAAGTTGATTTTTCAAAAAACTTTCACTATTTTTTATAATTTAATTTATTATTTTTATTTTATTTATTTTTATTATTTTGTCACCATTTAGATGTTTTATCCCTTTAGTCATTTAGTAGTCTCTCATGATCGTCCCTCTCATATCATTTGCACTTTTCTACAAACGACATAGCACCTAATCGAATATCTAACATCTGGAATAAATTAGAAAAATATTTAACGCAAACGAATAATGTCAATTTATTTAAAGAAAAATTCAAAAAATGGTTAATTAAGCAAGTACAATAAAGAAGAACCAATCATTCAACTGTCAAAATTAATATCAAAATCCAATGAGTAAGTGGTCAGCGCCCTTCATTGGAAATTTTATTCTGAATAACTAAATAAATTAATATACAAAATTACACAGTGTTCGTCGAAAGCTGTATTTTTAAATATATTGGAACCCAAATAATAATTTGATTCTATTGTTTTTGAATTCTGCGTGCCTCTAAAAGTGGCTAAAATTCATTAATCCAAGGCGTACAAAATTTTTTGGTGCTATGTCGTTTCAGCCAAAAGTGCCATAATGGGCGTTTCAGCCAAAAGTGCCAAAATGGAAAAGTAGTCCTTAAAAACATTCTTGTTAGAGAAGTTAGACAAAAAGTATAAATAGTAAAGTTGTTCAGAATTTTATGCTGATTCTAATGGTATAAAAATTATTTCGAATTATCGGTCAAAATGTCGAAATTTTTAGGAAAACCCTTAATTTTCATTAAAACTGAAAATTTTCGACATTTGATCGAAAATTCGAAATAATTTTTACACCATTAGAATCAGCATAAAATTCTGAACAACTTTGTTAATTTTACTTTTTGTCTAACAAGTCTAACAAAAAAGTTTTTAGGGATTACTTTTCCATTTTGACACTTTTGGCTGTAACGTCCATTATGGCACTTTTGGCTGAAACGACTCAGCACGAATTTTTTTTATGAATTATGAAAAAGGGAACTAACAATCCCCAAATGTTGAAGTCCTTTTATTCATTCGTGATTTAGTGAAAATAATCCTGAGACTTTGTAAAAATTATGGACACACCCTATCTGATCGACTTGTTAATTTTTCAGAAAAGGTAATTGTTTCCACTGAAATTCGTTCTTAAAGAATCCAATAAAGTACTTGAATTTCTTATGCGCATTATTGTGCCAAATTAATACAGTTAAAATACAGAGAGAAATAGGCAAAAAAAACAAAGTGGTAGAAAAAATTAAAGAAAATAATATTTCCAGATTGTTTTATCGGTTTTAAACCTGTTATTAAATAGCATTAATACCTTATATAAATGTCATTCGATTGTTTTATTAATATGAGTTTTCTTGATGATGATGATTCAAGAGTGATGTTATGCCTTAAGATAAATAAAAAGCATTAACAGTTTGTTTAAGAAAATTAATTAAATGAGTTTATTCATTATAATTATTAGATGAGTTTTTTAGCGTTGAATCTTTTTTACAAACCACAAAAAAATTTGAAACATATTTTATGAGATTTATATTTTGAATTTTTATTAGTTTTTCACATCTGGAAGTTCGTTCAAATAACATAATTTGTCATTTAATTAAATATGGAGTTTGGATATTTTTTAATTAATGATTATTTTTCTAAGATCTTAGCCGTTACTCGCGGATTTTTTTTTCGTGCAAAAACCTAATAATTACTTCTGAAGAATTTTTTTGGGGACATTCAAGCTAATTTTGATTTTTCATAACCGATATTCGGGAGCCCAGGTTATTAACCGGGTTTGTCCTCCCTAATTTCGACCATTTAAATTTTATCAGAATTTTTTCCTATCGGTGAGAGAGAGAGAAAGAGAGATTGATATAGGCCACCACAGGTATCTAAAAAAGTAAAAATAAATTAAAAAATAAACAATCTATAGTGTTTTCAGCTAATGATATGATATAATGATAGAATTAAAGATTATGTTTTAATTTTTAGTATCGTAACGCGTAAATTTTAAAAATAATATATTAGCCAAATAAATATGGACAAAATTAAGAAGCATTTAAATGAGTTGTATTTATAATCCAGACATCTATCACTTGGCCACGTGGTAGATGTCTAGATTCAACAAAAAGGAAACTCAAGTCCAATTCCCACGGGCTACCCTCATTTATTCGGGTACACAACAGAGGTTATAATAGTTGTTTATTTTAAATATTTTATAAATTATTTTAAAATTATAATTTATAACCAAATTTTACGATAATTGTTTTGTTATTGTATATCTGTTATTGTAATGTCGTATGCATTCTGTGTTTGCGTCATATATGTAATTATGTTCATTCACATATTTTAAAAGCAAATTCTTTATGAGTTTAAATCTTCTATGAAGATTTGTGAGTTCTTTGCAAAAATAGTTGAGTTTCGAGTCGAGAAAAGTTTCGGGTTTTTTGGGTTTCGGTCTCGGGTTTCGGTTTCGGGTTTTTGGTCTCGAAAATCGAAACCTTTTTACACTGGATAAAATGGCACTTACGGAAAATTAAGTGACCGTTGACCGACCGACCATCGGATCCATCAAAATACTCTAACTTTTTTCTCAATTCTGCTTTTTTCTTCACACATTTTTCTTAATGAACTTAACACTAAAGATCGAACCCGGTCCCGGGCCCGACCCGGAGTTTCCCGGACCCGAACTTTTTCCAGACTCCGGGTTCCAGATCCGGTCCAGGGGTGTACTCAAAATCCGGGTCCGGTTCCGGACTTTTCTAAAGATCGAAAAAATTGACCAATTTTCTTAAGAAAACGGTCTAAATTTCAAAATTTTTCTCCGGCGACTCCTATCGAGGCCGCCAACACCCTACAGTGAATTTTTTGCAAAATTTGGCCATATTTTCTTAAAGAGATAAGTTAAATATCTGAAAATTTTTCTCCGACACCCCTCAAAAACTGAATTTTCCAAAAAATTCTTAGGCAAAATGGTCAAATTTCTCTCGAGTTTCGAGTTTCGGGTTTTTTCAGGTTTCGAACATCCCTACCTGATAGGGGCCGCCGGAGAAAAATTTTCAAATTTTTCGAACGTTTCTTATGAAAAATTTGTTTAGTAAAAATTATTTTTCCGTCATTTTCCCTCATTATCTCCCAAAAAATGGTTAATTTTGGCCGATTCTCCCATTCTTAGGGGTGCATTTTGTCCCCGTGTCCCCGCGGGGACAAGGCCCGCGGGGACGGGGACTGGCAACCCTCGCGGGGACGGGACGGGGACGGGGCCCCGCGGTAACCCTAGTTTGACCACCCAAATTATATTCTCATTTTTCGATTTTTCGGGGTCTGTGGAGAAAAGGGAAAAATTTTCTTTGAAAAAAATCAAAATTACAAAAATAAATCGGCAGCTCTTAAATTCCAAATTCCTTCAAAAGTTCGAACTTTATCGAACAACAATAAATCTTTTAAGGAAATTTCACTTAACAAAAAATAAGTTGGGACATTTAGTCTATATTTTTTAAATCTAATATTTAATTGATGAAAATTTGAAAATTTTATTAACTGACCAATTGTTAATTTGTTTTTTGATTAGATACATAAAAATTTGATAATTGCATAAGGAATAGAGTCATAAATGTATCAAATTTCAAACTGATTATCAAATGGAATATATTTACGAATGGCTATAAATTTTTGCAATCCGTATGAAAATTCCATTATATTGCTTTTGAATACTTCGTATTTATATGTTACAAAAAATGTTCCTGCACAATGAAGGCACAAAATAAAATATCATATAAGTAAAAAATATAAAAATTATAATATTAAAATGCCATGGTTGACGCAAGTGCTCTAAAATTGGAAGTAGTCCCTATTTGATTCATTTTTGATATTACTAGTATGTCCTTCACAGTTTCGGCATTATCGAATGTCTGGTTACTTGAAGAGCTAATTTTCTTAATCCTTTATTAAAAATTTTTTTGTAAAATATTTATGGGTTGCAAAAATGGAAGAACTCACTTTGGCATTTGTACGATGAATGAAAAAAAGTAAAAACCATACTTGCTTGTTTTAAATCTCTGAATTTTAAAAAATCGCAAGTTATGAAAAATCAAAAAGATGAAAGAAAAAAATGTAAATTGCAAAATTTACCAATATTTTTTGCGCAATAAAAGAACATTCAATTTAAAAAAAGGAACATTCAATTTAAAATTTTTAAAAGATTAAAAATTTTAAATTGAATGTTCTAAAGTGATTTACATTCTGTCGGAAACAGATTTTTTGTTGCTTTTCTGTTCAATTTCCATCAAGTCCTCGACTTGATGGAAATTGAAATAGGCCCCAGGCCATTTTGAGCCTCCGCAAAATACTTATAATGCAAATTCCTTAAGTTCCGATTTTTTTGTTTTTATGCTTTAAAACTCTCCCATCACCATTTTACACCAAATTATGGAATATTTATTTTTTGTTTTTTCTTTAAAATTGAACGGACTAAATTTTAGGAACCCGATAAGATGTTCTTAATTTTAGGAGCTTATATAAATTGGAATATTTTGATTCTTTGATTTGATTTTCTTCACTATTCTTGAATTTTTAAAGCATATTAATAAGGAACAATTTGGTATAATGAATTTTATATTTCATTCTTGAAAAAATAAAAAAGCAAATATTACCATAATTATCAACAAATTAAAATTAAGGAAGATTCTGGAACATAATTTTTTTAAAGAACAGATTTAAAATTTAGAAATTTATTCTTCCATTCAGTGAGTTTGGATAATTCCAAAATTTCGTACAAACCCATCATGTATTTTGGCCATTTATTTTCCTCTTGATGTCGAATAAAATTGAAATTGAAATTGAACAAAAATAAAAAAAAATAAATGAGTGATTATGAAGATAAGGCAAAAGTACTATTGTTATTTTCTGGATTTTGCCAAGTAAAAATCACAAAAAACAAAAAAAATAATTTTATAAACTTTCTCGATTAGCAATTTGTAAACTCATATTAAAATTGCTTAATTGATTGGAGTTTAAAATCGTGATTGCGCCGCTTCATCTTAAAATGAAAAGATTTTTTATTTTTTAAAAATCGATATCGGTTGGGCATTGTTCAAAAAGTTTATTTTTATTCTATTGAATAGAAACCAATATGCGCTTAATAGACCGAACAGAGTTTTCTTAAACTCCTATGAAAATGTAAAAAAATATAATTCTTAATCACTAATCAACCCAATTTTGCATCCCATAACTAAGTAATCTCAATTACTTTTTTTTAAAAGATGGAGAATCGAATATAAAAAATAAAAAAGTATTCACACGCAAATAAATATATTTATTTATTAATTCGATAATTTTTTTTAATTATAACTAAAAATTAAAAATGCAAATGACAGGTAGTACTCCCGTCCTAGGCTAGAATCATCGGCGGATCCAGATCGAACAATCAATAATAGTACTCGGGAACAGTTCTCCGAACCCTGAGAATGTACCTTGGAGCTGGTACTGATTATATTCAATAATTTTGAATATTTCAGTCTTTTTTGTGTAGAAAGTTCAATAATTTGGTTAAATATTACTTAAAAGGAAGAAAAAAGTCTGGTTCATAGTAGAAGAGGCAAGTTGATTTAAAATTGGTGAATATGCTCCATTTTGTCAAATATTAAACATTGAAATGTGAATTTTCGAAAACAGAAAAGGTGTTCGAAAATTATAAGTTCACCTTAAATCCTTTTTTAGGAAAAAATAAATCTGAAAAATGACAACAAATGTTTATATACAGTATAATTTATAAAATAATATTTTAATTAACATTGTCAGAAAAAAACAAAAGAGGAGCGTCGCAGAAGAAAGTTAATGAAATTTCTAACAAAAGGACCAATTTAAATAGGAGTAAGTCAGTCATTTGTAGATAAATTTTTATTCAATTTTTTCACACCAATTTTGTTTTTTTAGGTTGTGTTGAATCGAATTACAACGAATGGGGCGCAAATGTCGGGGAAAAAGTCGAGACACGCGCATTTGCACTCCTTCTCCTCGCGAATTTTTGTCAGATCACTTCCATTTAATGTGTGAAAGTTGGTTGTTAAATTATTAGATTGGTGTTTTAAAGAATTTTAAGTTAATGGATGTAAATTTTTTTATTTGCTGGCGGTATTCATATGTTTTAATAATAAACTCTTTTTGCAATATTAATTATATATTTGTTTAGAATTTCACATGGGCTGAAAATTACATTTTTCACAATTTTTCTTTTTGCACGCATTGTATTTTGTCCCGTCCTTACTTATAGTATATGGTCTTCTTTTATATAATCTAATTTCATTTGATAAGTTCGATTTTTCAATTCGACGATTCAAAATAGAGCTTTTATATAAATTGTTTTTCCGGGAATTATTGTCTATTATTCAATTGTTGAATATATATAAGAAAATAAAGGTTTTTCCATGTAATTTATAATTAATTATGGCGAATTAATTTGGCCCTTATATTATGTTTTTGCCTTATTCACAGCACCAGCTTTTTTCATTTTAAATTTTGCTAATTAATCTTTTTTGTGCATTTTCAAGTGAAAAATACAAATTTCTCGATTCCCGATTTCCTCTCGATCTCGATTCTCGAAGTTATTTCACAGTCTCAGATCCATTTTCGGTCTCTAGCTCGGTTCTCGATTCGTGGAAAAATTAGGCTCTCGAGCAGCTCTAAAGAATACTCACCGATTGACAAACAAAAATTTTTGGTGGAATATATAGCGCATAAATTTAGGAAAAGCGCACAAACTCTCAATTATTTTAATTCTGAAAATCCCGAAAAATTCGTAATCCAATCAAGAAATCCAACGTCCTAATATTAATTATCCATTATTAAAATTTGATGCCGTCTCTTGTATCCAGTTGCTCATCTAAATGAATTTAAATTTTGTTTCGAAAAAATAAAAATTAATTTATGGGTATAAAATACTGTAAATTGTAACTCCTTTTGAGTAAATTATGTGTAACCGTAATTCTTTTTTAACATCTTTGACTGTGCTCAATAATATTTGTATTATTTCCACTTATTATCTTAAAAACTAAGAGGTTGAGGTTGTTGATTATTTTACAAATAAACATCTTCATCGTTCACATTTGGCTTCCGTCAAGAATGTTTCATATTAACATTCTTGACAGAAGTGCTTTAAGCATGGGTCATTGGTGAAGCGCGGGTCAAAAACAAGCCTTTTCGGTAAACAAAAAAGGGAATTAAAAATGAGGAAAATTAGGGATAAATTGATCTTATTGATTATGTTTAATCCTTAGTAAAAAGTGTGAATTAATCAAAATTAAAAAAATTCTTTATTATATTAAAGGAATAGAAATTTAAGTTTCGCTCTATAAATGCACCTTAGTCTGATTATTTACTTTTTTTTTATTTTGAGAAATTTCACAAAAAATTTTGATTGAAAAGCTTGGATTTTTTGCATTTTTGTTTGAGGACTTCTCAAAAATATCAAAATATCGAGTTAATTATCGAATAACATGAAAATATCGGGGGGGGGGACTAAATGGTAGAGCTGCTTGAGACCTGTATTTTCCCGAGACTCGAGACCGAGACCGAGATTTGACCCCGAGACCGAGACTTGCCCCTGAGACTCGAGGCCCGAGACTTTTTAAATTTTTTCATCAAAAATCAAAAGATTCAAAATTAAAAAAATTGAATTTTAAAAAGATCGAGTAAATTGAACTTTTTTTGTTCAACTTGAGTGTATTAAAGGATTGGCAGTTCTATTTTTTGGAAATTTTAGATATTTTCATGAGAAAATTTTTTCAATTTTTTATTGAAATACAACAACCATTCCAAATCAACAAAGTCAAAATCCTCCATAAAGTTGATTTTTTAAGAAGTTAAAAATCTCAAAAAGTAATAATTTATAGGAAAATTATTACTACGATTGATCAAAAATTATTACTACGAAGTTAAAAAATTACATGGAAATTTAAAAATTAAAGGTTGATAAATAATAATCATAAGGGGGAATATAAGCGGGATCTGCAGCAAAATTTACGAAGGTGCTATAAAAAGGTTAAAATTTACTATATGGTGTCGACAGCCTAATTAGGGAATGCCTAGAAAAATTTCAAATTTTAGCCTTTTAGAAATTTGAAAAATTTTTTTGGTGAAAACTACCTAAAAACTGCCAAATTTCTCAAGAAAACATTGCAAGAACATTCATCGAAATTACTCATTATTGGATTTTTTGATCATATGATTTTTTAAAACGAAAATTTTTTAAATTTTTTTTCAAAAGTTTCGTGTTTCTTTTCATGTTTCATTTTATTATGTTAATCAGAAAAATTTTAATAATATGCGAGGTCGTTAAATCGATGTATATTATTGATAGAGGAAAACATTTTTGAATATATATCATACAAATACAATGTAAAACAATCACATTAAATATAAACCAAATAAAAATGAATATTATGTAAAAATTACTCCAATTTTTCTATTGTTATTAATTATATTAATACGAAAAATTCCGGACCCAATAAGAGGAGGAGGACGTCCGTTCAATTTTGGTGAATTTATAAAAAATGAAGCAATAAAAAATCTGTTGAAAAAGATATAAAGAACGCCGTATACAAACAATGGATCAATTATTAATTGAAGTTAACAAACATTTGAATATTACTAAACCAACTCTCGAACGATACACGTCAAAATTAAAAAAAATCAACTTTTTAAGCTAATTTTTCAATTTATAAAAATTTATTTAATCCGCGAAGTGCTTCTTATTTGAGTTTTGATATATTTTTGGGAAGCGCCCATTATGATGGTTTTTGGGAAATGACCCAGCACCCTTTAGAATTTTGTTTCTTTATACTTTCCATCCATTAATATTCATTTTTCGCTTGTCCTCGGCTATCGATTTTATCGGGCTCCCTTTATTTCCTCCAAAATTATTTCCTCCAATTTTTATTTCCTCCAAAACTTATTTCCTCCAATAATGTAAAAACGTTCATTTTCTCCAAATTTAAATTTAAAAAAATTTTTTTAGGGGGGTTTTTAAGGCATTGCTGGATCTACATGCGGCACCACAGCTATGCACATATATGTGTGAATTTATTGAAAACATCAAGCTTGTGAAATTTTTGAAAAATTTTAGGTCTTGGATTTAAATTAAAAACTGGAGAAAATAAAAAATTTGGAGGAAATGAACGTTGTTACATTATTGGAGGAAATAAGTTTTGGAGGAAATAAAGGGAACCCTGGAGGGGGTCGCTGGTGAATTTAGGTCTTGGATTTAAATTAAAAACTGGAGAAAATAAAAAATTTGGAGGAAATGAACGTTGTTACATTATTGGAGGAAATAAGTTTTGGAGGAAATAAAGGGAACCCTGGAGGGGGTCGCCGGTGAGCCATTGTTGGTAAACTTGATGATTCATTTGAGAAATCATCAAATTACTCTAAAATGTCCTTTCCTTCAATCTGCTCGTTTTCGTTTTTATCTAGGAATGGGAATTAATATGGGCTAAATGGTTAAGAAAATTGAAAAGACGTTCGGATTTATATATAGGTATAAATAATAGCTAACTCGCTTCGTTACCCCGGCATATCCGGAACCCATATTTAGCTAGAAATACAGAAAATAGATTAAATACATTAAAAAGGTAAGGATGAGGTCTAAGGATATTACCTAAGAGCCAACCGAGAATTTTTTAGCGGTGTTTTAATAAAGAAGAAAGGGGACCTGCTGAATATTTTAGCAAAATAAGCAAATAGCAAAATTGAAGAACACTGTTTCTCTTCATGTCTATTACAAAAATAAAATTACCTTGTTTTGTAAGGTCAATTGGAATTTTTTAAAAAGAATAAAAAATTTCAAAGGTTTCAGATTTTGAAATACATGTGAATTTTTGGTTTTTTAATTTCATAATTCCATAATACAGCAAAATCATTGTTCCAAACAAAAAAAAATCACCGTTCTATTTCTGATTTTTGTTTTTCTCTAACTATTCACTCATGAACTTTTCGCGTGGATTTACAATTTTACATATGATATCATAAATTCATGAAATTTTTTGAGTTTTTAAACAGAGTTTTTAACAAAGTTTTTAAGCAAAAAGTTTGTTTTCGAAAGTTTGCACCAAGGCTGTTGAAAATTCAATTTAAAAAGCGATAACGATGAGCAATAAAGTCGAAATCAAAATCAGGATCATCAAAACAGTGATCATTGATCAGCATCAACGTCATCGTCCTCGTCTGAGCTATAGATGTGGTCAGGAACCAACAACCGAAACATGCATTTGTGTGTTCGACCCAATTTGTCGGCTGTCTAAACATTTAAGGGAATTTATATGTGTTTCAAATTAAATCAAAGACCTGACATTCCCTGGCATTGTATGGCTCGACATAGCCCCAGATAGATTTGACCTCTATTGCATGGCCTTTATCAAGGAATTCATAAGCATGTGTTAACAATTCCTTAACAACACTATTCAGCACTAATGTATTTGGTCAAAATCCTCGACCGACCTCATATTGTTCGGTGTCGAACTTTGCAGCCAGCAAAACTTTAAGCTGCGCATTCGAATTTCCCTCCGATAAATTTGGGAATATCTCCCGGACAAACATGTCAACCATTTCCTCCAAATGGGTCACACATTCCTTGATGGATTTTTGTTTAAGTTCGTTTATAATTAAGACTCTGAATTCGATTTCCCGGATTTCTGTGCAAATTGAAAACAGAACATCCAGGAGCTCTTGCCAATTTGACTTCATCTCATCAAGTTCATAGATATATTTTTCACCATAGATATGTTCAAGCTGAAGTTCAAATTTTTGAGTTCTTTTCGCCAAAGCCCTTCTTAAATAATTGTTTTAATGGGGTACAAAAAATTATATTCATTAATAATATTACCGGGTGACCAATGAGCAATCAAAGAGTTTTTGACCCAACCAAATAGAGATTTCCATTTCTTTAGCATCCAAGTTAAGGAATTCCTCGAAGCTAGAACCTAAACAGATAATAAGGCATTTATGCTTCGTTGGGTTGGGCATCAAGACTGCACTAGCCGGATTTTTTTAAATCAGTACACAATTCATAAAAGATTTTTCATAGAATTTTAACAGAAAGGTCGGATCAAGTTAGAAAATTGGGTAATTTTTGCGTTTTCATTATAATAAAGGATTCTGGCGGCCCCATAACCGTTGGAGAAATTTTTAAGATTTTAGGCCCTTATCTTAACTTAAATTTTCAATTTTTTCTCCTCGACTCTTTGAAAATTTACAATTCTGTTGCCATAGTGGGGAGGGTGGCCGCTCCTAGCTTTCCTGAGTGGACTGAGATTATTAGGCTTGGCTTAAAGGAAAGGACGAAAATAAGATATGATAATCGGCGGCCCCGAAAATTTTCAAAATTAGACAAAACAACAAACGATATCTTTGAAATTGTCCAGAGAAATTATGAAAAATAATAAAAAAAATTTCAAAAAAATAATAAAATTCTTGTTGTTAGGGGTGCTTAAAATTACAGAAATTTTACGGATTTTTCGTAAAAATCCGAACTCATAATCCGTAACCAAAAACCTCATATTTTTCCGTAATTAAGTGCAGCCCTGCTGGGGAATGCGCTTACATAGAAAATTTTTCAGATGGGCTAAACTGGAGGATCACTAACAAAAAAACAGTTTCTTTAAAAAAATATTTTATTGCATTAAATATCTTTGGCCTTATAGAGTATATCTTGTTAGAATTATGTGTATTGAAGGAATCGGTCGGAACCAGCTTTTTTATACCAAAAAATACACAAATTTTTAATTTTTTTAAATTAAAATCCTTTATAATTAAAAAATCAGCTCAAAATTAACTTTTTTTTAACAGAAAATTTTTTCAGATTCTTAAAAAGTCAAAAAAAATTTACGAAAAGCAAAAAAACCATACAGGTACAGACTAAAAAACAGGCATAATTTTCAGTAAAATATTTTTTAGCCAATAAATAATTTTAAAAAATTCAATTAAGAATTTTTCATAACATTTAAAAAAATTCTATCTTATATTATCTTTTCGCGGCGAGGAAAAAAAGGAAAAGTGAGAGATAACATTGACAGACACTGTAAATTCGGTCAGAGAAGGTTCATATAGACACCGATAAAAATTCCTCGATCTGTATCAATTGCAATTGATAAAATAATTATGAAAGGATTTGAGAAAATTTTGCATTTTAGGACGGAAAAAATAAGATTCTTAAAGAAATTTTACTAACTCAAAAATTTTCTTAAAAATTTCGGCAAAAAGCCATTCTTAGAGAATGTATGTTTGGTTCAAATTCCGACCGGTATTGAAAACCGGAATTGATACCGGAACTTTGGTATCGGATGACTGGACGTTCCGGACCGGTTCCGTTCAGCCCTATTTAGGATGTCCACAATCAAAATTTTAGGGGTCCAATAAAATTTTAAGGGTCCATTCAATTTCAAAAAAGCAATTTCTTAAAATTTTTTGAAAAAAGTAGGCTAGACGAATGAATTTTTTTAAATTAATATTCACTCAAAATTTAAAAAATATAGATCACCAAAATTCTTGAACATTAAATTTTTAAAATATTCTAAGCGGTAATAGTGCGGGTATCCCTTTCTTGGTTAAAAATTTTTCTTAACATAATAATGTGTCTTTTTCAGAAAGTTTCAAGGGAGCATAAATGATTCTGACGTCAAAATTAATCCACAATTTTAAATCATGATTTTGTCTGTTTAAAATCGATTGGACCTTAAAATTTTGATTAGACCCCTAAAAATTGATTAGACCCCTAAACTGGAGTAGAGCCAGTTCTGCATATATTTGTCTTTTATAGTTTTGGTCTACTTAGCAAACATAAAATGTTTCGATTGTGACGGGATTTTTAAATTTTTAATGGCCGCGCCTACGACCCATTGAATTCGATTTCGAGTCTCAGCCTACATAAGCCTTCATCTTACGCAAATCCATATGTTGTTTAAAGAAATAAAAATATAACATACCTAGGACGTTATTCTTTTCCCAAATATATAATTTATCCAGCTCGAAACGAATTTCTGAAGCAACCTCATCCGACATTTCTAAAGTATCATAATTTATAAAGCACAAATTATTATTGAAAACCTTTGTCCAAAAATAATTTACAAAAGGATTGAATGGCAAAGTTGCACGGCTTTTTGTTGGTGCAAACATTTTTCTCGGCAAAATGACAAAATGAGTAGAGAGAAGACAAATTCAATTTTCCAAAATCGATTAAAAATCCAACAAATGCCTTTGTCACCAGATAAGGGCCAGAAAATGCCTTATTATTAGTCTAAATTCTAACTAGCTTATTTACATATTTAAATAATGAAGTAAATACCTGATCTTTGAAATCTGGGTCTTCTTGTGAACTTTTGTTGCCTCTGAACATCCGTATAAGCTCATGCTCAGCAAATGTAATGCGTTTCATCATCACGAATTGGCTCAAAATCACATTTCGAGTGGTAGGGTTTACAGCATGAAAAAGATGGATTAAGCTAAGAAAACCCTTTGAAAACCAACCATAAAACTCGTAAATCCATTCTGACGCCGAAGGTCAACCTTATAGTTTGGTTTATCGACCGGTTTGATGAACAGCATTTTCTGTGCTATTTTGTGCAAAATGTCCAAATATAATTGAGGGGCATGATACGGACACGGGTGACGATTTTTTAATTTTGATGTATGTAAAAACTGGGATTTTGTCTCTAGGATAAGTGATTGGTGAAAAACAGAAAGGCATGGAAAAAGCGATGATAGGACGTTAAAAAATAGTGCCAGAAGGTTTTTTAATTTTATAAAAATATAAGGAAATTTATTGAAAAATCAAAACGTTTTTAGGTCTAATTTCGGTTATTTTTTTAGGATTTTAATATAAACAGGTGTGTGTTTTAAAATTTCCAAAATTTGCAGTGAAAAATTGATTAGCATTTTATTTATATTGTTCGGCTTATGTATTTTATGTAAAATATTTATTTATTTATTAAAGGGGTATTTATTACTAGGATGGAAGAGATTTTAATTCTTAATATTGGAGCACAATGAATGGAAGAATGATTTCTTCTTAAGAAAATGAGCTCTTATATGCAATCAAATAATTTGCCTGAAGCTGTGAGCAGGAGTCTCATGAATGTTTGAAAATTTGATCGGAAAACTGATGATGTCCTTTCAATAATGCTGGACAATGACCAACACAAAAAACGCATTTTGTAGTGTATGTATGATGGGTTGATGTGCTGATGGATGACAGTCAGAGGGATTAGCATTAAAATTCATATTTTGATAAGCGATAGGTCAGCACCAGAATGCGAATTTTTGTGCTGATCTCTGACCTGTCACCCATCATATAGATTACATAAAAATTAAAATTTAATTAGAAAATTAATAGGTACATATTATAATTTATTAGGTTATGTGATATGTTAGGGCTTAAAAAATATCTGTATAAAATTGCTAAATCTATTCTTGGTTGAAATTAGGGTCAGGCACGGGGGATTGGGGACAGGGATTTCATGGAGATAGTCCGTCGGGGACGGGGATGGAAAATCGGCCGAGGACGGGGTTGGGCAAAAAATTTCTGCTTATTTAAAAATTTTTTTGGTCTTTCTCGCAGTTTTTTCTCTTCAATTACTCCGACGGAAGAACAGGCACAAGAAAATAGCACACAGCCGCAACAACAACAATGCTCGAGCAGTAATAATAATGACTAAAAAACTTGAAAAACTCGTCCAAATTTTGGAAGGATGTCAGCCAAACTCTGCAGGCCTCGGACAACGACCATGCCAAGTGCAGCACCGCCATCCATACAGCAACGGTTCACTCTGCCAAGCAACGACAACGGAATACTGTGCTGGGTCGGCCACCCCCACTCATCAGTCCCAGTGAGAAGGAACTGCCCAGAGGCGTCCGCACCAAGTTGGCACAACTCAGGTCGGGCTACTCACCGCTGCTCAACAGCTACATGAAGCGACTTGACAAATCAGTCCGAGATGCTTACCCGCTTTGCAACCGATCCCCACACAACGTCGACCACCTCTTCAGCTGCCGAGCCAATCCAACAACTTTGACAACAACAGACCTTTGGACAAATCCCAAAGCAGTGGCGAAATTTCTCAACCTGGAGCCCGACCCCAACCAGACATGAAGGATGTGGCTACAACAACAACAACAACTAGGATTTTTTTGCGGAGGCTCAAAATGGCCTGAGAATCAAATAAAAAGCATTTCTAGCTTAATGATTGCCATTTAATGACAACCAGGAATATTTTGTTGTAAATGTAAAATAATAAAAAATTGTTAATGATATTCACCTTTGATTCTGTAAATATTTTACATTCGCAAAGGTAGTAGGTCAAGTACCTTTAGTTGACCTATAAAAGATGAAGATTGTGTGAATCTTTCGAATTTTGTAATAAAAAGTAATGGGGCCGGCCCGTGCGGGTAAAAAAAAGTAACGGACCGGCCCGTGCACACCCCTGCAAAAGAATAAAATTATTATTTTTTTAAAATCTTTAAAATGACCAATTTCTTAGAAAAAGGATTAAATTTTCAAATTCTCAGGTTGTCCCTAACAGAGCCGCCCGCATTGACGGAATTAAGAAGCAAAAAAGTTAATGAGATATTATTAGCGTATAAAATTGATTATGACTGAATTTTTTAATTATTCATTAAGTGAAGATTTCCCCAGTGAAATGGTTAATTTTGTCTCTTAAAAATTGTTGCCTTTTTTGAAAATTTTCTTAACACTTCTGAAATAATCATTGTCGCAATAAATCAATCTTTTCGTTATTATTCATTTTATATCGCAAATAAAATTTTTAATTAACATTTATCGAATAAAAAAGTAAATTAATTAAAAATCGAACATTCAACTTTCATTAAGGATGCTTTATTTTCGAGAGAGGTTATTTTAGAGAAACTACGGTATATTATTATTAGAGAATGACATCTTTGATACATAAACGTTATGTGATGTACCAGAAAAAAACTGGGATTATATATAAAATCGTGCTAGTCGCTCTAGTGTACCATAATTCATGAAATTAATCTTCGTCATGTTCATAAATGATTCGTAAAAAACTCATAATTTATAAGATGATATTGTTTTTTAAATTTATAATTATGAATAAAGCTTTTTAGAAATCTTGTGGTTTGTTTGCTGGATTTTTATGTATTATGTAGAAAAAAATACAAATTAAAAAAATTTCCGGGTGTATTTTTGATAGGTTCTTTTCCGAAAAAGTATTTTCAATTATTTAATAAACATTTAATGATGAAATTATGCCAACGATCTCTGTTTTCATTTTTTCTCTTACACAGAATCCAGTAATAAGCGACGGGATTGAAACGAGTTCGGAAGATGGTTGAAAGACTGAACCTCTTTGGCAATATTATTAATTATTTATGTTCGTAAAAAGACCAATAAATTGATCAAAATTTCAATTTAAATCAATTCAGCATAAATCAATTCAGCATTCCAGCATCAATTTAAAGCAGCAGAGAATTTCGGGGTGGTTTAATTATATATGTTGTAGCCGATTTTGCATTAATCATTTGTGGTCGAGTGGAGGTGACCAAAATCACCCTTCATTACATGGCATGGGTTCGAATCCTTAACGATGAAAATAATTTTTATGAGTAGAAAGTGATTCGAATTCAAAGAAATTTGTTGTTAAAATTATTAAATTATATAGTAAGTGGTAGGTGCTGGGATTCCATTTATTTTTGCTTAATTTTTCAAGAATTTCAAATCCATTTTGAGAATTTGGACCCATTTCTTAAACAAATTAATTATTCTAATTTGATAAATTTTATGAAAGCTGCAAAATATGCCGTTCTGATGAGTAAGTAAATATATATAAAAATAACGACATAAAATCGCAGGGGGAAGATGGGAAGATGGGCGCAGGGGCTGTACGTAATTACGGATTACGTTCAAGGAAATTACAGTTCTTTGGATAAAAATTTGGATAAAAAGAGCAAGTACTATGTATAAGATGGAAAATTTCTCAATATGGATAAAAACAAAAAAGGAAAATATAGATTAATTGATGAAATTTGGCAAAATATAATGCCTCAAAAATTCATTTTCTTAAAAAAAATCAACTAAGGTTCAAGAATTCTGAGTGCGCAGAAAAAAACGGATTTCCATACGGAAACAATTTCACAAAAATTATTGTTTTTTATAGAGATCAAAAATCTGTATTTTCTTGCTTTTTGTTATGATAGTTCGATTTTAGAATTTGTCAAAAATTAGGATTTATGAATTTAAATAAAATATGATTACGTCCAACCCTGATGGACACCTTCGGTCTCATGTCCATTGGTATCGTCTAAAAAACCTTAAAAAGATAAATAAACATTGATTAAAATCGCTTTCTAAAAAAGAAAAGTAGTTAGAAAAGTTTTAGTAAAGTAGTTTTAAAAAGTAGTAGTTAGCCAGTTTTGATGTTTTCAAAAAGTTAAAATATTGTATTTATTTATTATTGTATTTTATGCTAGTGGATAATAAAATAAAATTTAAAAAATAAGTGGACACAGAATTTTAATTTATTGTTATTTATTACGACGACAATATAAAAAAATAAATTAAAAATGGGATTGAAAATGCATGAAAGTGGGATGGAAATATTGGTAATGATGTGAGATAATGTGGTTTGGAGAGAGAGTACAGACGAAGAAAGATAGTTAGAGAGTGGGAAAGGAGTGACAAGCATAAGGCGAGGAGAAGGTGAATCAGGGCACTTGGTAAAGGACTTAACCTGTTTGATGAATGATGAATGCACCTTGGAGAGCATAATAAATTCACGAATTTGCACGAATCATTGGTTTAATTACCCAGTTTACTATAATAAACCCTTCATTTTGCATTAGTACGTATGATTGTTAAAAAACATAAAGTAAGAACAAATCATCCATTAATTTTAATTAGGTAATATCCGCCATCTTTTGAGTTGTTTATTAATTTCTACTTAATAAATTATGCAATGAATCATGTGGATTCTGTGTTTCTTTCAAAAAATCTAAAAATCTTTAGGGGTACATTTTTATCCCGAATCCCCCGCGGAGTAGAGGGTCGGGGATCTGGTATGTTTGTGATTGGCTCGTCGGTTATAGAAATTATTAGCAATTACACCAATAGGACCCATAAAACGTTGTCATCGGCGCAACGAATATGACATAGTTGTAGTTATGGGTGATGGTGGTGAAAGTGACTGGATGCAAGATAACGGATGGGAGGACGGATGGGGCAATTATTGGCGATCAATGATCAGAAGAATTATCAAGGGAAATGGTCAGTTTTTTTCATTTTTATTCATCATGGTGTTTTTGGGGAAAAATGTGCTTTAATAAAATATCTGTTAAAAAATTGTATGGAAGTTTTTGGAAAATTTGGTTTTTTGGAATTGCCTGACTCCACGGTTGGACTTGAATTTATATTAATTTGCTTAGTTTGATAAAAAATAAATCTGGAGTGAAAATGTCCAACACAATGAAACTTCCTCAAAAAGGAACACACCCTATCTGATCGGCATGTTAAAATATTCAGAAAAGGGAATTGATTACTGCGCTATTCACGAGATGATAAAATGAATAATGTTGGTAAAATTCAATGGATTACATTATAAATACAAAAAAATATATTTAGAAACAATACCAAATTCTGGAGGACTCCTAATTTTCACTTTTTCTGGTTCTTCGCTAACCTCTATAACATTTTATTTATCGCCCATTATTTTCTTTAAAAATACAAATTACTTTTTATTCATATTATTAAAAAACGGAATAAAAATTAAGGCCAAAATTGAACAAAAAAATGAAAATAAATCCATTTGAAATGGTTTATGAAACAGAAAATTATTTTTTGGCAAATTAATCTTAAAAATGTTTTGATTTGAGTGAAAGCCGGATTTTTAAATAGACTTAATTTTCTTTTCCAAATTAAAAAATGACTAGATACCTAATTCCATGGGTTCTATTTCTCTGATGAGCTCACACTTTGAACTAAAAAAAACATTAGCAGCCCAGCAAAGAGAGCAATACTCTAGTAGTCATGTTAAAACGGTTTCATAACCCATAAAAAATATTTGTTAATCATTGGCCGTCAAAATTTTTTTCATACTAATCATTTACTTAATGAATAAAGACAAAAAGACCGTAAAATTGTAAAAAAAAATAAATAAAATCAAATTATAATTTAAATTTCCGATTAATAAGTCCAAATAAAAATGAGTTTTCTTATTGCACGATTTTTTTGAAATAATCATTTTAAATTCATAAAAGTTTGTAATTACTGAAAAAATATTTTTAATTCAAATAAAGTATTTAACCTATTTAATGAGATTTAAAATAATACTAATGATTTTTTTGATTCATTATATAGTCATAGTTAACTATTTTGAATACAACTTCCTCAAACAATTTTTATATAAATCTATATTCTTATTGAATCATTTAGTTCTTTCACACTCAATATAATAGTGTAGAATCCATTTAGTTAACAATCATAATTAAAATTTTTATTATTTTAAAATTTAAGTTCTATTCGTTGACCTACATTTCTGAAAAATTAATTTATCTTAAAAATTTTGTGCTTCAATTGATTCTATCTTTGCAGACATAGCCTATGATAATAATAAGCATATTTGAATGGACAATTTTAGGGGTTTAAAAATTAATGTTATTAAAACTGCTATTTTTGGAAAATATATATAAATTGCCTACAAAGAATACATAGTATTTTTAATGCTTTTAAGAGAATGCCAATATTAAATAACCATATACAGAATTTTTCAAGAAAAAAACTAATTTAAAAATAACTACGGCACGTTAATTAATGCCTTATTACAAGGAACTTTTTCAACTTTATCAAATTTCACATTTGGCTTTAGGTCAAGGTAAGGTACTTGGACCTTTCACTGCAAATTGACAATAATTAATTGTTACATTGTTCAAAACTGGTTTCCGACAAATTTTTTGCAAGGCAAAACATAAAAATATTTGCATTATTTAATCATATATAAAGTATTGTTCATTCATTTGTTTATTTATTTCTTTTATTTTAAAAAATAAAAATGGAGCATTATATAACGGTGTGTTGTTTATTTATTTGTTTATTTTGAGATCGATATTTTTCGAGATGGCTATGATTTAGAACCTTTAAAAAAGAGCACATTAATGTTTTGTGTCGATGTTCAACCATTGATATTAATACATTATGAATCCTTTCAATTTTACAATCCATAAAAAATCTTTAGTGAAAATTCAATTAGGGCCAAGGAATAAAAATTTGAAAGCACAAGATTTCAATGGACAAAAAATGAAAAAAATGAATCAAATAAAAAAATAAGTTTTATAACAAAAAATCATCAGATTATTTTATATACAAAATTTTTAAAGAACTTTGTTTTTCAATCACCTCTCTCATCTGCCTATAAAATACAGATTAATTGAATTCGAATTAGCTGAAAATAATCCTTCATACTAATAAAATTTACTGATGCTTATGCTTCAGTAAATTTTACTTCGCCGTCAGGATCAGATACTATCCGTCTTGTAGTTGCTGTTGTGTATTTTAGAAAATGGCAAAACATTCCACAGACATCCACTTTAGAACAAAAAATGCAGTTGGCTATTTTACCTTAAATATTTTCATAATTTTAAATAATAGAATTTTACTTACAATATTTTTAAATTAAGAATTACTTTATAACGTTAAATATTTATCTCATTTTTGATCAATTTAATTAACTTGATCCGTTGTTCTTTTTCTAGAACACGTATAAAAATTTGCTTCAACTCTTCTAAATATTGCATATATTTATATAAGGCTAAAAGCCAACGAATGATCCGCAAAAATAAATAAAAAATTAAAATGGAATTAATGGATTGGATTAATTTAAAATTCTTTAAAATGGGACTAATTCTCTATTTTTATCTCGAAAATCGAGTTTTTTCAGAGAGTTACTCATTTTGAGGATTAGACGGAGTTCAAATCCTTTAAAATTAAGTCCTTTATGCTACTGTAATATTAACGATGTGAATATTCAATTCAAAATATACGACCGAAATACTTAATAATGGTTCATTAAATAAAATTAAACCCAAATTACAAGCAAGATGACAAGTTCTATAGCTAGTTTGCACGCATCAATCAAGATCTTTAGTACTAATCAAATATTCACGATTGCAATAATATAACGGAAAAAATAACGACGAGTAAAGGATGAATCATAGACATATGGATTTATTTTTTCATCAAATTAATTATTTGATCATCATCCTTCTCGTCATTATTTGATTTAGTTGTTAATTAAATAGCTTCCTTAACATGATTGAGCCAACCGTTTGGCAAGACTTGTATTTTCGAACTTTCATATGTTAAATGAAGTTCAACACCAGCTAATTTTATGTGCTACAACTTTAGACTTTTATGGATATACATCTAATTATCCAAAGAGATTAATACTTTTCCTTGATTTTTGAGATTTTCAAATATCTCAATTTTTCATATATCATTCTTAAACAAGTTTGATGATATCAAATGACAGCTTGAAATCTGGTGGTTCTCGGCTGGCCCAAACAGCGTTAACACCATTGTCCATTGACCACAACAGGATGCCGGAGTGGAGGAAAAATTTTTTTATAATTCTCGAAATAAATCTCAAAAAGCATGAACAATATCAAATCAACACATATAGATGAAATGAGCATCATTTTTCAGGTGGAATTAGTTTATTTGTAGTTTGTACAATTTATGTTTTTTACAACCCATATCAAAGTTTCGTTTAATTTTGACTAGAATGATGAGTAGAATGATGAGTAGAATGATGAATAGAAGTGAAGAACGGCGCTACACCGAATATATGCTTGAAGGCTGGGGTTACCCAGTTTAGATCAGTGTTGGGAAAAGCTCCGCTCCGACTCCGGCTCTGAGGCTGGAGTCGGAGCCGCAGCCAAAATTTAATAAGACCGGAGCTCGGAGTCGGAGAAAATTTGATTGTCGGAGCCTAATTTACAATAATACCTAATTTACAATGATGGACATTATGGTTGAGAGGGAGATTTTGATAAAAATGAATATATGTTATTATAGTTTGAAAAAATCAAAAGGACATTTGTGACTCTATAAAAAACTTGTTTATTTAATAATTTTTATATTCTTATAACTCGCTTCACATAATGAATACTTAAGGACCACATTTTCGGATATAAATGTTATAGAGGTATTTTTTCTAAATGTTAGTAAATTCTCATGATCTATCCGATTCTTTCTTATACCTGAACAGGATTTCAATAACTGCTTCTGCGTTGGCAGTTTAAGTTTGCAGAAGCTTGTATGCATTAATTTGCCTGTAGGCAAGATTTTTCATTTTATAATAGTTTCATTTTAGTTTTTGAGCCGTATCGGCGGAAATATTTTTTTTGACTTTTGTTAACTTATGAATATTTAAATAAAGATAATGAAAAATCGATAGGTTCTAAAAATACGAATTCATTTTCTCAAATCTCCAAATCAAAAATTTGCATTATTATTTTTTAATTAATGCTCTTTATGCAAAATATAATAAATAAAATAAACTTTATAATTTTCAAAATATAATAAAAATAATAAACTTTATAATTTTAATTTAAAATTTTTGCTCCTAAACACTTTTATTTCTATTTTTAACGTTAATTCCTCATTACATAAAATCGCAGTTGTCCCTTGTTCGTTTGCAAAAATTGAATATTTTTCTGACCTTTTCATATGGGAGTTACCTGATCATCGAACTTATAAATTGATTTTTCGAAAATACGAACTTTGGATATTGAACTGAAGCGGATTACTTGAAAAATGAAATAAAATTAAATATAAATTTAATCGATTTTGGAAGAAACAAACCAATAAATACAAAAAATTAATAACTTTAAAGAAATGTGATGATTTTTAAATATCAAAAGTCGAAATTTCGAGCCTTTTTCATTTTTTCAAAGCCTAAATCGAAAAAAACTCGTACTTTTGATTTTCGAAAATGAAATTTCGGCAGTACGTCAATGGCTGTCTGCGAAAATGAAATATTTATATTTTTAGATTATTTTTTTGTTGTAGATGGGATTTGAATCTTTGTTTTCCCGCCTTTCGTTGTGACTTTTCCCTATGCTCTTCCCCCTCCACTCATCCCTTTATAAGTCCATCCCGATTCCCCCAATTCATTCCATTCATTATTATTCCTATTTATCCGTCCTCCACTCTTTGGACTATTTTATTTGGAAAATAGATAAATATTTTATTATTATTCTATTCGACTTGTGTATATTTGGTTCACTACCCAAATACATAACAAATTGGCGCAGTCAGCCACAATCTATTGATTTATTCCCCACTTCTTTCGACATTTCACTTCTTTCGAAAATTATTTGTCTACGAATTCTTCGATTTTTTGCGTCGACATTTCGAAATTCCGATTTGTAATTGGATTTCGATTTTTTGCTGCACATTCGTCGGATCATCAACTCTTGTGCTACTGATAATTTGTCTTGTAGACTTTTATCAGTTCAACCAAAGCACACGTCCTAGCCCCCTACCTTGTAGGTAGAGACAGAATTTGCTTGGAGCAAATCAGGGCAAAAAGGACGCGGCATTGTTTCATCCATCCAACAAACACCTGAAAACAGCAATCGATCATGGACGCAATACAATTCAACCAGTTCATGGCTACCTTCCAGCAAATGCTTCAACCGATCGCCCAGCAGCTCCAGCAACAAAACTCGCAACAGAGTAGCAGTGCCGCTACACTTGCTTCGTCCCTCGATGCTCGGATCGGCAAGTTCGCCTACGACCCGGAAAGCGGATTCACGTTTGAACACTGGTACAAAGGCTACGGGAAGTTCATCGAGGAGGACGGCAAGGACCTGGAGCAGGCGACCAAAGTGCGGCTACTCGTCGGAAAACTGTCAGATCCGGAGTATGCCCGTTTTGCTGACAGCATCCTCCCGAAAGTCCCGGACGAGTTGGATTTCGCAGATGTTGTCAAGCGCCTGAAGGAGCTGTTCGGCGACACACGCTCGCTATTCGTCCGCAGATTCGAGTGTTTTAAGCTGAAGCAGAGCGCCCACCAGGACGTCGCTTCGTTCCTGGCACAGGTCAACGCTGCCTGCGAAAATGCCGAACTTACACTCAGCAAGGAAACGCTGAAGTGTCTGATCATGGTGGTCGGCCTCCGCGATGATCACCATGACCTGCGCCAGAAATGCCTTCAGCTGCTGGAGGAGGCCCGAAAGAAGAATGAAGACCTAACCTTGGAAAAGCTTGGTGAGGAGTGTCGCGCATTCCAGCTCATCCGGGAAAGCGCAAATTCATTGGCCCATTCCGGCACCTCAAGGGCAGCGAATGCGGTCCATGCGCACCCCCAACAATGGAAAGAGCGGACCAAGGGCAAGAAACCAAAGCCAAAGGGCTCCAAGGAACCGCCACAGTCGGCATCAAATGCGCTCAAATCGTGTCTCAAATGTGGCATCGACCACACACGCGAGCAGTGCAAGTTCCGCGAGGCGATTTGTCACGGTTGTCAGAAGATAGGGCACATCAAGCCTGTCTGCATGAAAAAACCAGCAAGTCCGGACGAATCCAAGAAGCCCAAACCGTCGGTCCACACCATTTCCATTGTGAATGGCGACTCCTTTCACTGCTTGTCCACTGAAGTTCAGGACTCCAACTGGTGGATCCTGCCGATCAAGATCAATGGCACTGAATGCCAGATGAAAGTGGATACCGGAGCGCAGATTGCTCTGCTCACTTCGGACACTTGGCGCAAATTGCACAAGCCGAAGCTGACACCGGCTGGGATTGAGGCCAAGAATTGCAACGGCAATGCATTCCCGCTTGATGGAAAGTTGCAATGCGACGTTCGTTACGGGGACCAGCCACCGACAAAGCTCACAGCTTTCGTCAG
Source organism: Rotylenchulus reniformis (assembly GCA_001026735.1). NCBI lineage: Eukaryota > Metazoa > Nematoda > Chromadorea > Rhabditida > Hoplolaimidae > Rotylenchulus > Rotylenchulus reniformis. Next base: position 35,990 of record LDKF01001630.1, read on the forward strand.
TAGCAGTGTGCAGCATGACCTGCTTGGCATCCCCTGGGTTCGTGCACTCGGCCTCGTTCCGGAGCACCTCTGGACTGGATCGGCATCCATCCACATGTCATCCATCGTCCATCCCACGCCCGGACCGGAAATT
>LDKF01001631.1:14868-31315 GCA_001026735.1 Rotylenchulus reniformis
CTCTTCTTTATTGATCTAGATTTGGATAATTTCTTTAAAAAATCCAAATTTTTGATTACTTTATTAGGTAATTTACTCATCTTGTTGATTTATATACAATGTTTTTGCTTCATCTTCCTTAAATATATTTGTACGTAATCTCATAATTGGGTTAGAGGCGGGGTGTAAATCAATTACTAAGTATCCATACGGTGAAGAAGTTGCATCTTTATAAGCTCTTAGGAAAAATTTTAGTCTTCTAGGAAAAAGTTGAACACCAAGATTCCTAATTTGTAGAGCAGAATTTGGAGCAGACATTAAAATGATATATTGTGAATTAATTCTTGCTACTTTGACCTTTTTGTCGAATAAATTTTGTGTTAAAAATATTACGCCAAATTTTTGGTGGTGTGATTTTTTAATAAATAATTCAGATAATGTTTTTTCATCAATAATGGTTAAGAGATCATCCAAAATAAGCAAACTTGGTTTTTCCATAGCATTAATTGTTTCTTCTGTAGGAGGTCCTCTATGAATTCTTACACCCATTTTTTGTAACAAAGGAATTTTTTCATGATATTGTCCATAGCAATAAAGAATGGATTTAGGAGATGGATCAATTAAATAATTGTATTCTCTCAAAAGTTTTAGTAAAAATGTCGTTTTTTCCACTACTAGAGGGTCCACTTATCACCATTCCAAAGGGTAATTTAAATTTCAAATCATTCAAGTCTATAGTTGTTGCATCAATCATCTTTATTATTATTTACAGTACAATATTGAAAAAATGTTTCACTTAAATATCTATACAATATTATTATTAAGTTAAATAAATTACTTAATGCGGATTCTTTGTATGCTTATTGTAATAATCAGTTTGGATCATATTATATCTGACACAAGTTGGACACATAATCTGAGTGAAATAGAACTCTTCATCGTTGACCATTTTAAATTGGTTGGGATGTTTATAGTTGAGCTTTCTACACCCAGGATACAGGAAATTGATTATGGCAAATTTGGGTCTAGCTAACTTCCAAAAATATTTTTCTCGATCAGCAATCTTGAATTCTTTTATAGTAGGGTTAAGGGAATTTTCAATGGTTGGTTGTATTGTGACCTTCTCAGATGGTTGGTCGGTTATTACTTGGTTGGATGATTTTTCGGAGTTATTTTTAGCTGACATATTGATTAAAGATGATTTAATTTGTATTTTTGGTGATCTTGTTTACCCATAACCAGATAAAATGCTCCTTAAATACCAATTTGATTAAGAACAACAAATATTTTTTTTATATTTATCTAATAAAAATTAATTTTAATAAAAATATATACATAAATGATATTATAATGCATTAAAGAAATCTAATACAAAATGAATTCAAATGGAAAGTAGTGAATAATAATATTATAATGCATTAAAGAAATCTAATCCATAATGAATTCAAATGGGAAATAGTGAATAAATTATATGAAAAAATAAAAATGAGAATCCATTTAATATTTTTAGATATTATTTGAAAATTTTTAAAATGGATTCTTTACAAATTTTTACGGTAACCGAATTCTAACACCTGGAGAGCATTATTTACAATACCTTTAGTTATGGTGGGTTGGTACAATTTAGTTTGGGATTGGGTGTACACTTTTCCTTGGATCATATTGGGGCGTATAAAATGGGGATAGGTGATGGAAATGGGATCGGGTGGTTTATCAGTTCCATAAAGTTGTATCTGTTCTTTGACCGAATCGTAGTGAAGCTTTTTGCAAGTGTCTACATCCAGGGTGAATCCCCTAACCTTCAAGTCGTATTCGGTGTCACTCGTCCGCTTGTTATGGAGCATCATTCCGTAGTTTTTACACCCAGCACTGATAAATTCTTGGATGAGATGATCGGGTTTCTCGTCCGTTAGCTCACCCTAAAATAATAATAATTATTATTAAAAATAAAATAATGAAAATAAAAAAACTTACAAGATGTCCTTTTCCAGTGGGAAGGGGATCATAATCTTCTGGATGGACATAGATTACAGAGTCCTAAATAATTCAAAGGATTATTAAGGTTAGCTTTTTTAATTATTATTATTAAAAAACATACCTAAAAAAATAATAAATTATTTTTTTAATGATCGATGATCTTTAACTTACGGTATCGAAATAGAGCACCTCGCATCCAGGTGTGTCGGAAACTTTTTTGTGAACATTATAAAGATGGAGGCGAGCCTAAATATTTATTTTATAATTATTTGAGGTTAACTTTTCATTTTTTAAATGAAAACTTACTGCAGATGTGGTGAAGAGAGAAAGGATGACGTTTGAATACCGGTTCTCTTCTACAAATTCTTCCTTTGACTTATAAGTGATCATAAATACGTCGTTATCCTAAATAATAAATAATAGAAGTAGTATTTCTTCTTTCAAAGGAAACTCACTTCATCCAGGAACTCAATGTTCATGACCTCGATCTTTTTGTTGTCTGTGTATTCTCGAATATCAGCGGGGTCGTCGCTGATGATTGCTTTTGAGAGGAGGTTACGGAGACTGAAGCGACCCTAAAAAAATTTAATTATTAAATGTTGAGGTTGGTTTTCATTTAAACTCACCCACAAACTGTTGAGACAAAGCTTTGCAATGTATCGCTTTCCTGGATCAGCCACCATCTTTTCTTTCTCAATCTTTATATCAAATTTGCTCTAAAATTGATAATAAGGTTAGCTTTTCATTTTTTCTGAAAAATGGAAACTTACCCAGCACTCTGCAATATATTGATCCTTTTCAGCCTCCGTATTGCACCAAGCTGGGAAACCGGTTGCATGTATTTTCATCGCCATCATCTCGCTAACATATGTTTTAAAGACGGAGTCGCTCCAATTGTCGTATTGTAGAACGTGAAACAGTTTGCGAACGGTATAACCAGCAGCGAGAGCGGCGTTTAATTCTATATGTGTGCAAGTGGAGACGAATGCTCTGTCGTTTGGATTATAATGTGGACAGGAGTAGTTGTCGTCTTTCAGCCCATTTGGATGTTGTCTAGTGTAATGTTGTGAACATTTTTTACAAGACGGAAATAGGAGGCGTTGATCAAATTTAATGGGCATTACATTTATTTTCAAATTGTTGTTTGGGGGAAGAAGAAGAACTTTGAGTAGACCTTTGTAAGTGTTGTCGGATGGTTTATCCCTGGAAAAAATATTTTAAAAAATACCTTTCATAAAAAAAACATACCTCAGTTTATCCGTTAGGATAAACCAAGGTTAGCTTTTCATTTTTCTGAAAAATAAAAACTTACCAGTTTACAATTTGTTTATGATGCGGTATGGAAATGATCTTTGGGTGAGCGAGAGGGTAGTCGGTGGAGAAATTTGTGAATGGATAGAGGCTGGTGAAGTCTTTGTAGCTGATTTTTTGACCTAAAAATAAAGATTCATATATCATTAAGAAGATAAAAATAAATCACCAGGCTGAGTTGTGTGGAGTAGTTTCATACATCCCGTCCTACCACCATGGAAAGCGTCGCGAATTTTTATGGGAGAGCAATCTATCCAGTTGTCGAAAAATTCCTTCATCAGTGCATCTTTCTTTAATTCTTCTCTTATCTCATGTTCCTGTAAAAATTTATCAAAGTTTTTTCAAAGTTGGTATTCGTTTAAAAATGAATAACTTACCCATTTCACCTCCAAATCCGCATAACGTTCAATCAATTCCCACTTTCTTCTGTCTTTTTCCTGTAAATAATTTTTCCATTTATATTTTAATAATTAAAATTAAACTTACTCTTATCTCTCTTAGAGTCTTTCCGTTTGCAATCTTCTCCTCCTCGTCAACATCTTCAAAGCATTCCTCACATCCGTGCCACCAACACCCTAAAATATTCAAAAATTATTATTTTCTTAATAAATTAATTCTTACCTCAGTTTATTCCGTTTTAACGGAGTAAACCAAGGTTGAATTTTTTTTATTGAAAATAAAAACCTACCATTAACTTCTATAATTTTGTCCCGCCTCCCTTCGTTGCCTTTGATGAATCCGTCTACCATGTGTGATCTTCCTTCCTGCTTAAAGATGTACTCTCTGAAAATTATAAGTTCAAGATTAGCTTTTCATTTTTATTGAAAAAGAAAACTAACCTCAACTTATTCTTTAGAATAAGTTAAGGTTAGCTTTTTTCATTATAGATGAAAAAACTCACCCATAACGTGAATTGGCTGTTTGTATGTTGACGTTGTTTTGATGGGAGTACCAGTCGAGATATTTGAGCGCAAGAGCGCTTTGATTTTGAGAGGGAGTGTAACCTTTTTCCGGAACGATTGCGAGGCTTTTTGGTTTTAGATGGTTCAATGCGTAATTCTTGACACAAGCACTTGCGATGGTGATTGCGTCCCAGAGGATGTCGAGTCCTGAATTTTTTTTAATTATTCGGTTAATATGTCAATAATACTCACCTCTGTGTTTTCCTTCTCTTTGAGTCAATTCCATAAATTGACCTCTAAGGATTTGGACGTCGTTGCAGCAATATTCCGGTAGCTTCTCTTTGAGGTCGAAGATTTGATTGTAGTTTGATGGGTTGTTGTACCATTCATCAAACTTTTCCAGGTCTTGTGGTTTCTTTTGGTTGGGGCAATAATCTTTTCGAGGAGGTAGGTGTGGAAGAACGTTGTTGTAATTAGAAGCTTTGTTGAACATGTGAGGGAAATGCTGTTTGTCTTTTATAGGGAGTCCAAATGATTTGATGAGTCCCGATAATTTTATGGGCATTAAGTTATATGAATCATGGAAGATTGTTAATGGATGTTGTTCAGATGGATTGGATTTTATTTTAATTTCGTAAAGTCGGTTTCCTTGTTTGATAATGTCTGGGTTATAGATTCCTTGGTTGATCAGCTCTTTGATTATCATTGTCATATCGTATCGCCCCTGAAAATGATTTATTAATTATTAATAAATTATTTATTAAAAAACATACCCCAAAGTGTGCAAACGCTACCGTAGGATACTTTTTGTTGTGATCGAAGAGTATCCATTCCACAAATGCACGTAATGATTCGTTTGGTTCCCCCTTTGTTGTGATTTTGTGATCAACGGATGTTTCATTGAATTCAAATGGAGCAAAGGTAACGGTACGATGGGGTCCTGAAGATATTTTGATTTAACTATTATTAAATATTGATCATAAAGGTATTGTTTTTCATTGAAAAAATGAAACCTACCGCAAATTTCACATTTGGATTCCTTCAATGAATGCTTCCATATGTTGTTGGCGATACATTCAGTGCAGATTATGGTGGCTGCGGCGAAGTTGACCTGGTGTTCAAAACGTTCTTTAGCTGAACCCACGTTTTTGTCCTGTGTACATTCAAAGTCATAGGCGATTATTCGATATGGTTTTTCTTTTCGTAGTTTAAATGGCTGAATAAAGCAGTTGTCACAGGGGTTCTCCTCGTCGTCGTTGATGTGGAATTGTTTACAAAGCCTACAGAACTTTTCACCGCATTTATGTTCTTCTCTTCCATCTCTAACATTATCTTTCACATTGTAAATCACGCCGCAGTCATCGCATCTCTTGAACTTTCTGCATAAATCTTTATGAAGATGTCGTTCATAGCATGTTTTGTTGTAGAAAAGGTTGTCACAGGTGAAACATTTTTTAAAATAACCTAAAATATCATTTTTTAATTATAAAATTATTTATAATAAAATTTAATTCGAATAACCTGGTTGATGTTCACAGGGATAATTGATTCCAATTTCTCGACAACCAAAACAAAGTGACGTACAGGACATGGAATGGTGTGATTTATAGCTGTATGTAGATTCACACGTGAGACAATAATATCGGCTTTTCATAAATTTGCTGAGTGTTTTAATCCCATCGAAATGGTTGTCATGATTATACAGAAGAATTGGAAATTGGTATTCGATTGTGTCCGATTTGGTTATTGGTTTGGTACTATTGTTGTTAAAGACGAAGATTCTGTATTCTCCTAAAAAATAAAAAATGTTATTTATTTATTGTTTTAATTTACCTGGATATTTAGCATTCCAATATCCTTGCACGACATTAATATATTCATTTGCATCATACTCCGTTTCATAGAGAGGAATACCAGTGTTTTTTAAGAGAATCAACACCTAAATTCAACTCGTAAGATTTGATTAGTAAAATTATATTTTTTAATATTTTTTGATATTACCTTTTCTCTAAGCACAGTTGTTTGGTGTTCGTTAATCCATCTCCATTTCTTCCTTGTAATTAATTCCCTTTTGTAGAGCGAATAATAGCGCATTAATTCGAGAGCGTAGAATAAACAGAAACTGTCGTTGTTGTCAATATTGAATATGAATGAATGTAGTGTGTCTGGTGGAGGTCCTCGTCCTTTTATTTGTCGTTTTTTGGGTAGTGCATCAGAATTTAGGACAGTAATGGTGATGTTGAAGGGTTCCCCATAAAGATTCACTGTTTTGGCTTTGCTTTGTTCCACTTTTGCAAATTGATTAAAGACGGCGTCGACAAGGTTTTCAGTAATTGGTGTTATGGGAAGGATTATGTCACCTTGGTCCAGAAGCTCGGAGGAGATAATCACTCCGAACTTATTTGCCCCTCCCAGCGATTGGAAACCGTCATCTATCCCTTCTTCAATTGTTTGTTTTAAGCAATTGGTGAACTCATTAGATGGATTGGGGCAAGAATCGATGTTTTGGATGATAAATTTTGATTTAGAACGGAGTAGTTGGCATTTTTTGCTTTTGATTGTATAATGGTTGATTTTTTTGATGCATTTATTCTCCAGGCGGTGGTTTTTGGGAGATTGGTTTTGAGTTTCTTCGATGAATCGTTTCATTTTCGTATTTTTTTTGGTATTGGTGAGGAGTAGAGATTGAACTTTAATAGTGATAATCTATAAATAAAAATATATTTCAGAAAATAAAATTATGAATATTTATAATAAAAATTTATGAATATTTACAATAATAAGAGTTTTTTATTAGAATGATTTATGTGCTCATCATGAAAAAGAATTTTTACAAAGAGAGAATTGAGTTTTTTAAATTTTAGATAATGTTTAAATCTAAATTGACGAAGAAATTTAACCAAGGAATTATGGATGATGGAAGAAACTCCAAATAAAGGGAATAAGGGAGGGAAGCTTTATAGCTGCAAATGGCAGAATGGAAGCTAAAATGAGCTTTTGAGTGAAATAAGCGGATATTTATAGTCCTCGATGACCAGTAGAAACGGGTTTTTACGAAAATCTTATTTGTCTTTGAATAAAGGCTGTCAATTTTAATCCATCATTTTAAAGAAAAGAAAGATATTGGGTCTTTGGTTACGCATATGCACCATTTTATAATGAGAATTTTATTTGAAGGGGAGAGTTGTCACAGTTGATATGTCACATTCTGGATTTTATTGAGTGGAATTTTAGGTCATTGCAAAATGGATAAACGGGTTATAATGGATTGTGTAGGTTTATGAAATCTCCATTGTTATCTCATCGATCTCATCTAATAAAGTAGAAAGAAGATTTGGAGGGGATTTGAGATTATATGAGAATTGAATGAATGGAAAGGAAATGGAGGTTGATCCGTGATTACTAATAATGTGTAATAATGTGTAAGAACTCATTATGAGTTATATTACATAAGAGTAGGTATAAATTTTAAATTTGTAATAATACATAAGATTATGTAACATATATTAATAAGATAAATTTGTAATAATTAAATAATAACTCATAAAGTTTGTTATAGAATAAACAATATAAATATATATCTTATAACTGAAAATTGTGATTCGCAAATGATTTTTTGGCGATTTTTAGGGCTATTTATAGCTGTGAATTTAGGTCGTTATAATTATCCTTGTGATCGTTGTTGCGGAACATAATAATTGTTTTTCAGATCCAGGTCAAAATAATTGCTCTCTTGATCATTGGTGTGGAACAAAAAATTGTATTTTTGAATCTAGGTCAAAATAATTGCTCTCTTGATCATTGATGTGGAACAAAAAATTGTATTTTTGAATCTAGGTCAAAATAATTGCTCTCTTGATCATTGATGTGGAACAAAAAAAATTGTTTTTGAATCTAGGTCAAAATAATTGCTCTCTTGATCATTGATGTGGAACATAATAAGTGAGTAATAAAAAATCAGGTCATGAAATTTCTCTCATGATTATTGATGCATACACAATATTGTATTTCGAAACTGGGTCATCATAATTGCTCTTGTGATCATTGAGGGAGGAACTTTTTTGTCTCTTTCTCCTTTTCTCTTTGTTCTCTCCTCTCTAATCTTTTTCTCTTTCTCTAACCTTTCTGCGTCTCTAACCTTTTTCTCTTTCTCTATCCTTTTCTGCATCTCTAATCTTTCCTGCGTCTCTAACCTTTCCTCTCTCTCTAACCTTTTCTCTTTCTCTAACCTTCTCATACACACAGCCTCTACCTTATGGCTGGGGCACCACGTTCGAAGAAGGGCCAAAAAGTGTAGGGGTAACTACTAGTTTGATTTCGTCGATTGTTTCTAAATCGTCTGTTCTAAATTTTTTCTCTGGTCTTTATATTCCTTGCTTTGTTGATTATTTGTCAAAAAATTGAAGTGCAACATGTTGCTTGGGTCCATTTTGGTGTGTAAAATGGCCAAACATTGGTCCAAATCGGCATTTTGCCCTGAACTTATGTCCATTTCGGTCAGCAAAATTCCTGCAAACCCAAATGCATTAATTGATTCGGATCCCAAAACAGATTTTTCCGCCAAAAATTTGCAAATTTCTAATTTGGTCAGCGTTGCTGATGAATCATCTGTTGGCGCCATACTTGCGTGTGACAAAATGGAAATAATGATTATAATCGAGTGGAAATACATTTTTCCTAAAAAAACAGCGAAAAAATGCTAAAAACAGAATGTTAAAATATTTATGAATAAAATGATATTATTTATAATTTAATTTAATTTCAAGTTTAAAGTTTCTGTCTAGAAATTTTGAAAATTTTATTTAAATACTTATTAAAATGGTTATTAATCATAAAATTAAATATTAAACCATCAATAGTGAATTTTTTATAAACTAGTAAAAGATTATCTTATGGATGAATGTACTTTCTTTATTAAATAAAAATTTATAAATTAGAGGCTTGTTAAATGACCATTTTAGAGGTATATTTTCTTAAAACTAACTAAATAGTTTTTAATTAAGTAACTTTCTGCGAAGAATGGCACAAAATACTGAGTTTAGGAAATATGGAAGTCAAAAAGTCGGTATAATTTATAATTTATTTTGATTCAATATTATTTCATGTATTTTCCTTATGGATTTATTTGGTTCCGATCAGTTGGAAAAAGTTCCAGACCATTGCAAAAATGAAAGGGATTTTAGTTCCGAATTGATTCCGCTGTATCATAGCTTATTATTAAGTGATATTGAGTAAATTTTAAGAAATTGATTAATTTAAAAAAAGGTATATCCATTTTTGCCGATTATTTATATCAAAAATTAATATCTCTAGCTTTTTGTGTTAAATTTTCTACTATTTTATTTCTGTTATTCTTTACTTAAATTGAGATTTTATTATATTTTAGATTCAAATAGAACAATTTTATTCAAATTTTTCAGAAGGCACCTCTTTTAAATGATATTCATAAAAAAAGACATAAAAATGTTAATTTTCGGCATGAATAATAGTATTTAATGATTTTTTAAAGCAATTTACAAAATTCGCCAAATTATTTCTCCAAAAAATTCATTAAATATTATATTTATTTTTAGCAATTAAATCATCTAATTTGCCGGATATAAACTCTTAAATATAATATTACCGATCACTATTTTCAGTTTTGGGCAACAGTATTTTACCGAAAACCGGCGACCTTGTCAAATATCTAATTTAGAGTAATTAACAGACTTTCAGACAATTGGCATTAAAAATTATTATTTTTAGATTAATATTATTCACATGGATATTGCTTATATACATATCAAATCTCAACATTTGTAATATTTTAGATAACAAAATCATCGGCAACTAAATGGTTACCACTGTTGTCACGCCCAGACATAGTTCCATTTCACCATCAAAGAGTCAAAACATCAAAAATCAAGACCATCCAAAACGACAAAAAATCGCATGATCGGGCACAGATTCGGAGTGCTATGCCCGAGAAGAAAAATGAGGGTGAGCTCATTCGCGTGATAAATCGATGAGCTTGAGGTTTTGAGTTTGTCGGGAATGGGAAGAGATCTTAATCGCAGAGCTATCATCGAAATCGCAGACCAATTTTCAAAATAGTTTAGTTTTAAATCGTTGTCCATTTAATAAAAAAAATTATTTTATGATCTTTATACTGCAATTGAGTACACTTTTACCATTTTATTTATTTTTATTCCATTGAAATAAGCATACATTCATTAAAAAAACGAAAAACTAAGCATAATTTGGCGGTACATTCAGATCCAATTTTCCCCCTCCGCCTTTCCCTGCGGATGTATCCATCCATGACTAAGCAGTCAGCTTCCGCCATTTTAGCAAGGAAAGATGCTGCCAGAAATGAGATTATTTGTATTTAATTATATTAAGTATACAGATCCTTTTGGACAAAATTAAACCGAAATTGACCAATATTCATTTTCTGACTTATGAGTTGGCTCTTATTAGTCAGAGCATTAGACCAAATTTCAACAATTTCTTTCTAACAGTGAGTTTGCAAAGGTGCTAATTCAAAACAGGTTTGGTTCCAGATCATGATAGATCACAAAATACATATATGATCTTGTAATCCCCCAGGGGGATTAATTTTCAACCCTTTTTGAGGGAGTATTATAACTTAGTAGGGGAATACGCAAGGGGAGATTATAAATTGTATTACTTAGGGTGTAAACTAACGAGTAAGTTCTGACCCCCATTCACAAATTTCGTTAAAATATTTTTTAAAAATCAACTTAAATCTAACCACCCATCCAAATTTCCATAATTATTATCTATAATATATTGGCATTTTTTATGGAAATAATCAAAGCTCTTTGATAAAAATTTTGGAAACTTTTGAAGCAAAACATTAACAGAGGTCATTATCGACATGGTTAAATTGGGACAAGTTTTTCTCGTCAATGAAATGAGCTAGAGAAGCAATTCAAAAGCTATTCTGATAGAACACAATTTTCTGTATATTCTGGGTAAAAATGAGCTCCCAAAAACTTCTATTCAATTTTTTATTGTGGATCTTTTTGAAACATTGATTTTGAGCCAATCTTCCATAAAAGCATTCCTTAGTAAAAATCACAAAAACAAGTTAAAATAATTGAATTTTTGAAATATTCTACTTATAGAACACTATAATATTGATTCATACTGGTTTACTCATTTGAAAAAAGTCTTAAAATTTAGATTATCATTTTTAACCCCAGAAAATCCCCCAAATTTTGAGGGGTTTTGGTGAACTCATATTACCCTTTTTTGCATTGATTAAAAATTTTCTTTTTCCTGAAATAAAAGTGTCCTTTTGACTATGTTTTCCATAACTTATTGGGTTTCTATCTTTATGAAATTTGTCATATAGAGACTATAGAAGAAATATGGTAGACTGCCAATTTTGGATCTATTAAATAAAAAATCATAACTTTCTAAATAATAGATTAGTATTAATTTTTCTTGTAAAATGATAAAGTATAATTTATTCTACAATATAAAAAACAGTGCAAAATAATTGGTGGCAAAATAACAAAGTTATGAATTTTTTAAAATGGTCCAATGACAGGGGGTTAGAACTTAGTTTACACTAGTGATCGGCAAAACGATCGGGGCCGGGCCCGGTGACCCGGGCCCCGAAAAACCCCGATCAACTCCCAAAATTATCGGGGCCGGGCCCGGTGACCCGGGCCCCGAAAAACCCCGACCCCGAAAAACCTCGATCAAAATTTGTCGGGGTCCCGCGGGGTTTTTCGGGGTTTTCTTTTTTCCATATTTTCGCATAATTTTTACTGTTAAGTGTAAAAAACCACCAAAAATCGCTAAAAATTCGCAAAAAAAATATGTTTAGAACCGGCAACCCCGATTAGGGGGGCCGCAGAAGAATTTTTTTTGAAACTTTTGCATATTTTTCTTAAATTCGGACCCTAGTAATGGATCAAAGGCAATGAATAATTTCGAGAACGATTCGTAATTGTAGGACTCCAAAATTAAATTCCATAAAATATATTTGTCCATATTTCTCATTTTTATCCATATTCCAATAACCGTCCATATTTCGGCATTGTTGAGAAAATTCTTAAGAAAAAAATGCAATAAAAATAGAAAATTTTCGATAAATTTTTCGAAAAAAATTTATAGGAAAAAGGTTCGAAAATTTTTTACCTTAATTTTCAAAAAGGAAAATAAAATTAATTTTTATATGGGAGCCCCATTATACCATATATTGAAAATTGATTTAAAAAATAAAATGGAATTTTTGAAGAAAAAATTCATTTTTTTGCAAAAATTTCATCAAATTTTTGGCTATATTTTCCATATTTGGCAATTTTTGGTCCATTTTATGTCCATATTTCGCGATTTTTTATCCATATAATTGAAGCCCTACTTATTAATGGTGCCAGCGGTCTCTATAAGGGGATGTCTGTCAGAGATCTATCTGAGAATTAAGATTTTTCTTTATAAAATTATGATTATTTTTCAAATTTTTTTACTTCAAACAAAAGAAAAATAATTTTGGTAATGATCACACGTGTAAAATGAAAAATAAAACCCCGAAAAACCCCGATGTTTTTGATTTGATCGGGGTCGGGGCCCCGACTCCAAAACCCCGAAAAACCCCGATCAACTCTCAAATCAATCGGGGCCGGGCCCCGATATCGGGGTTTTTCGGGGTCCCGAAGCCGGGTCCCGATAAAACCCCGACCGGGCCCGGCCCGGTGCCGAACACTAGTTTACACCCTAAGTATAATCCGAATTATAATGATATTTTATAAAAGGGAAATTAAAAGTATCGTGTCGGAGCACCACTTTGTTTCCGAGCTTTCGAGACTGAAAACATTTTATTCATAGAATAAAAAGTAAAAATTCAAAGAAGTTAAAGAATCAAAAAGGACATTCGCCCTCATTATCGGACATCTCGATACGGCCCAACTGGACAGAACATCCATCGCCAGTCAACTTGATCGCCAGCATCATATCCAAAGGTTTGTCCAATTTCACAATACGTTGTAAATCACCCCCGTCTGAAAATTTAAAACTTTTAATTCTTGAGATACAATTTCTATATTACAATAAAGTTCTCCATTTCTTGTAATGAAAATTTGTTTGGAAGAAAATTTGACAATGCAACCGAACACATCACCACCAGATGGTCTGCTAGGATTATACATATCAGCGATTCTCCAAGCACCTCTAAAAACGTAGAAAGTACTCAAAGGCATAGTCTTCTGGCCGATTCCGAACATCACATCGCGACTAAAAAAAGTATAAAAAAGGCAACATGGGATTCCCGGTCATTTAATCAAAATTTATTGTGATTTTAAAATTATAAGCGGGAAAAGACCATTTAGAAAAATCCGAATGAAAAATAAATTTTTCAAGTGTGTTAACAGATTAATATTAAAACTACCAGGTCGCTAAATCCAAAATTCGTTATGAATAACAATTACAATGATCCTAATCGAGAATCTCTATCTGCGTATTTTTCCATATATTTTTATATTTCTTACCCTTGTGGAAAATCGATAAGTTTGAGCTCATAATAAGCAATTCCACGTCCTTTGATAAGCAATGGCTTTAAAGCATTAATGATTCCATATGGGTGACCTATGTTGAAAGAAAATTTTCAATTTTAAAGAAGTCAGCAAACAATTTTTACTTACTTCCTTGGTTTTTCACTGTAACCAATCCATTTTTACCGAATTCGAGAAAGCCCTCGGCTTCCTCGACGTTCCAAAACTCATAATTCGCCAACTTCTCATGCTGAAAAATGACTAATGTATAGATCGGATCGGTCGGTTAACCGATCGGTTTTTTCGGTTTCGGTTATATCTTTTTAACCGAAAATGTTGCTTTTTTGGTTTTGTTTTTGATGCCTTTGTCAGATCACTGTACTTTTAGTATAAGGTTACCAAAAAGGCGAAAATAATTTCAATTAATAAGTTGGATTAAATCTTTCTATAATCCAATTTTTGGAAATTAAAAATTTAAAATTTGTTCTAACAATTTTTACCTTTTACTATTTACCCCAGAAATTAAATTTTGTGAAATCCATCGTTTTACCTTTTCGTGATAAAAACGGGCTTGCTTCAATGCTGTGAGCACACCATCGGTGTCCAAAATGCAATTTAAACAGGCATTGATCAGTCCAACAATGTTGTATTTCTTGGCTAAATAATTTTAAAATTTATTGAAAAAAGATTAAAATCATAGACTCGATTTGAGAATGAACTTATGTTATAATAACATGCAGGCAAATTAATTTTAAAAAATGAGAAAAATGAGCAAAATGTTATTCCCACCAGCATAAAGAACTGCAGTATCACTGTCCTGGTTGAGTCCGTCCAATTTATCCGAATAAATGTAGTTGAGCAAACTACATTTATTCGTTCTGACGTTCGTTTTCACATAATGCGTCATCTGGCATCAAGCTATACACATTAGTAATTTCATAAAATATGCATAGTCGAGATACCGCATCTGGAATCCACAAACGATATGTGCAAAGCCTGGGTGAACACATTGTCAACGTCAAATTACAGAATCGAATTCAGTGTCAATTTTTTCAAAAAATAAAAAATTTTACGTCAACGTCAAAAAGAAACGTCAATGACATGACACATTCCGTCAAAGCAGGCGAAATACCCAGGCAAAAATACTGCAAAAATACCCAGGCATTTTGAGCTTCCGCAAAAATATTGATTTTATATTTTTTGAAGCGCAAGCCCTAACTAATGAAAAATTCGGATTCAGCATCAAAAACGACCAAAAATGTCGATTTTTTAATCTTAAATTGCAAAACAGAAAAATTGACGAAAAATCAACGCTTGATGAAAAATCATAGATTTGATTAATCAGACAAAATTTGAGCTCAGATTCGTAATCAGCACCCCAGAAAACACTAGGATATGGATTTTCGGCCTCGGTTATGCAATATTTCCACGGGACCGCAATTCCGAACGATTGCCCCTCTTTCTGTTCATAATTCATACCTATTGATTAAAAATAAAAAAAATTGGCGAACCTCCTTTTTTGCTGCTCCAGTCCCAACCAAAAAGCGCACATCAGCCTCCTTCCCAGTGCTCAACAAATCCTTCACCCGATTCACAACTGTTTTCTTTGTATTCATGTCGATGATAATAAATTAATTGTTTCTTTAAATCTAAAATGAAGATGAAAATTTATTTAGGGAATTTATGTGAGGAGCAATAAGAATATATTTTTTTAGATAAATTACCCAAAAAATTAGTATTTTTTACTTAAACTTTACAAAATAAAAACCAACCTAATCCATGAACAGAATAGATAGTTTACAAGTTAGATTGCAAAAACAAAAAAACCTTACACAAAACGCATTTGTAAAAATAATGGGATGATTTTTTGGTAATAGTAGGGTTTGTGGGCCCCCTTTTTAAAAAAAATTGATGTCCCCAAAATGGCCCAAAATCACATCCTAGGATCAGTTTTTGACGCTGAATCCGATTATGAAGTCCATTTTGACGTCCTGCGTCATCTGAAGCAACTTTTTGACGTCGAAAAATTTTGACGTAAAATTTTTTCCAAAAATTCATTTTTATGCATAGAAATCAAAAGAAAAATCAACAAAATTAATGTTCACATGGGTAAAAAGATGAAACGTGGTGCCAGAAGTTGTAAAATTGCGCCAGATAAATTCGGGGAAATATATGTCATATGTTTTCAGAAGTGTTGCCATAATGGTGCCAAATTTTTCGACGTCAAAAAGTTGCGTCAGATGACGTAGGACGACAAAATGGACGTCATAATCGGATTCAGCGTCAAAAACTGATCCTGGGATGTGATTTTGGGCCATTTTGGGGACATCAATTTTATTTTTTGAAAAAGGGGGGCCCACAAACCCCACTATTATTACCGATTTTTTAATTTTGTGATGCGGGTAGCTAATATTTTTTGAAAGTTAAATGGAAAAGAGAAATAAATTTTTCTGATCCCAAACCACTAAAGGATAATGAAACTAGTAAGAATTCTTAATAGGTAAATTAATAATGTTAACCATTTTTCTACGGTTTTACAATATGATTTTTAAGGTTTATAATTTTTTTCAGCTTCTCTTGAAAAATTCTATGGTGGTAAAAATTGGTTACCCGACATTTGCGCCCCCGTCATTTGCGCCCCACAGCCAAAACGACATTTGCGGTGCTATGTCGTCGAAAAGTGCAAAAATGGGCGTTTGGCCACAAAGTGCAAAAATAAAATAATAGTCCCAGAAAACTTTTTTCTTAGACCCGTTAGACCAAAAGTATAAAAAG
>LDKF01001633.1:14477-29362 GCA_001026735.1 Rotylenchulus reniformis
TAAAATATTTATAAATGTAATCAAATTATTAAAGATAGAATTAAATAATGTATATACGAAAAATCGGAAAGTAAATTATTTATATTTAAATAATGAAAAAATAAATTTGATTAATTAACCTGATTAATAAGATATAATTATATATTTTTAAATGAATAATTATTATTTTAGAATGATTATTTGAAAAATAATCATTAATAAAAATTAAAAATTTTTATTTTTTTTTTAAATGAATTTTTTAAATTTTTTTTTAAATGAATAATTATTATTTTAGAATGATTATTTGAAAAATAATCATTAATAAAAATTAAGAATTATTATTAATGAAAATTTTAAAATTGTTAAAGTAGATATTTCTAAATATTGATTCTAGTAAATTTGTAATAAAAAAATACCCATAAAAATTAATTATTTTTATTAAAAAATTTATTTATAAATAGGACAGATTATGAGATAATAATCCCAAAAGAACTTTTTAAAACATCAGAGAGTGAGTGATATAATATAGAAGAAAAAAAACTATTTAAAATTGGCAATTATCCTTGTAGAAAATTTTCATTTATATAATAAACACTCTGTAATTAAAATTATCAAAATTATAATAAACTTTTTCTATACAAATTTATAAAATGATTTATTTTTAATATAAAAAGTAATTAATAAGATATATATTTCTTAAATAATTTGAAAAATTAATTCTTCTAAAATATTAAAAAAATAAAATCTTTTTAAATAGTCGAAATTAATATATGTATATATGTATGATTTTATTAGGATATTAATAATTACTAATATTAAAATAATAATAAATTGATATATAAATAATAATGTGTATTAGTGAATATAAAAATTTATATAAATTATTAAAAAATATTTTAAATTAATTTAATACAAGAAAAATTAATGGATCTAAAAACAACATTGTATTATTGTACAATCTCAACCCCTAACGGACACCTGTATTATTGTACAATCTCAACGCCTAACGGACACCCTTAAGTAGTTAAATTAAATTTAAAAAAGATAGCAAATTGTTTCTATAAAATTAATAAAAATTAAGATGCGATATCTATAACAATTTTCAAATTTTAAAAGAGTTCAATGAAAATATAATGAAAAAGTAAAGTTATATATAAAAACAATATTAAAATTATGATTAATTGTTTAGTTTTTATAGAAAACTAATAGATGATACTTTACAAAAATATGTCCTGAATGACTAGAATGACTAATTAAAATAAAATTTATAACATGATAAAGTTGTATAATTTAATCCATCATAGATTTAAAATCAATAATGGAAATACTGATTAGAAAATTACCATCCTCAAGAATGAAATTTATAATATCACTTTTTTAAATATGCAAGGAATAGCGAGAGAATATTACTATAAAATTATTGAAGAGAAAAATAATTTAAATATAATAACCATAAATGTCATACATTAAAATCTTAACTTAAATACATTGTTTATTAAATCCATTAATTCATATATTGTGATTCACATAGGTATAATACTTCTTTTAAATAATAATAAACGGCTATATATGGACTGCTATATAATACATAAATATTTATAAAATACACGTATAAATTAATTATTTTGAATGAGAAATTATTGTATAAATCAATAATTACAAATCAGCTAAATATGAAATAAATAAATTATTCAGACATCACCACAACCAGTTGTGATGATGTAAGAAAATAAGACGAGAGGAACTTCCGATGACGGACTTACAATGCAAATGCACCGAAATTTATAAATTTATCTATATAATGCGACAAAAAGATTTAATTTAGTAATTAAGCTAAAATTATATTATTTATATATTTTATTAAATAAATTTCTTAAATTGTTATCATAAAAATGATAATATTAATTTTATTCTTATTAAAAGAACTTCTATCGACGAATAAGGCATGAATTTATTCAGGACTTCCGAAGTGTAAATTTTGAATTGTTATTATCACTTTTTAAAAATTTTATATAATGATTATTATCATAAAATAGATACAATTGAAATAAAAATCCAATAAATCAAAAACTCCAATATATTTGCTTAAGATTTGATGAAATAATATTTAAAATTATAAAAGTTTTGCTAATGAGTTTTACTTTTTATTAAAGTTATGTTATTATTATTATAAATAATTAATTATAAAAATTTTGATGTAACGAAAAAATATTGAATATAATTAATAAAATCATCTATGTAACATTTACACATAGTTAGAAGATTAAACAAAAAAAGGTTTTGTAATATTGCGATGCTGTACATCAATTTTCAATCATTATATAAGTAAATAATAGAAAATTCAATAGCATAAAAATTACAAATTATTGTAAATCATCTGAATATATTTAATAAAAAAATTTATATGAAAGTTTAAAATTTATAACAATTTATCTAAATAATGATGTGCATTTAATTTCTTCATCTTCATTAAATGATGATTGTGTGATTTGCAAGTAATTAAGTTAATTTTTTGATATTAAGTAATGACTAATGAATATGATTTGCATTAAACAATGCAACTTTGCTCTTATTATATGTCCTATGAGAAAATACAGAAGAATATTATGAAAATTATTTTAATATAATCGAAATATCACATTTTTATTATATTAATAATTCAAAAATATAAGATTATACTCGAACCAAAGCACTATGCTTGTTATTCATTTATAAAAAGTTAATACTCTTATGATAAGGGAGTAGTACTCATTTTTTAGTGCGTATTATCGGTCTGTTATCAATTTCTCTTCATTAAATATATATTAATATTTATTTGTGAAAAATTTTAATTTTGCCAAACCATTAAAATAATTATGTAAAAAATTATTTTGCATAATAATTATTTTATGTATTTTTTATTTTTATAATATTATCTTTAATATTATCATTTTTAAAATTATTATAGCTCATCATTATTTATTATTTATTAATAATTTATTGCACATTGGGACGAGATCAAATTTATCAATTTATGGCTAAATTATTTATTTATTTATTTGTTATATATTTAATTTAATAATAAGTTCATGTAATTTTATTATTTTTTCCCTAGTTAATATATTTTTATAGAATTTAATTCATTTTTTAATTTTATTTTCCTAATTTTTATACTAAATTATGTACAAAAAAATATATAATTTAATAAAAAAATATATTGTTATTATTAATAATACTAGCAAGTTGTAGGTATGAAACTTATTATCCACCTTATTTTTTATTTTTAACTAAAAATATTTTTATAAATATTTTTATTTTTACTAATTTATTAAATTTTTAAAATTTAAATTTTTCATAAATTATTTTTATTTAATAGTAAAATAAATCAAAATATTTTAAAGATAAATAGTTTAAATAATTAAATATTTCCAATAATAAACAATTAATTTATTAAATATTCACTATGTAGTATTATTAAGCAAACATTATTTAGATTTGAATCTACCATATTTTAAAAAATAAATAATATTCCTACTATCATTACTCAGCTTCTTACACATATTAAAAAATCAATTATTTAAAAATATTTTTAAAAAAATATTTTAACGAAAATAAAAACAAAAATATAAATAATTTCAAAAAAAATTGATTTTTATATTTTAGATCAACAAGTTATAAAAAAGACATGATTCGACTTAGCGGCACTTTATTAATGTTTCAGCACTGATGATGTAATTTTTGAAATTTATTACAGAGCAAAGGATCTTTTGGTCTTTATAGAAGTGAAGTATGTGATTTATTATTAAAGGCAATATGTGGATACTATAAAAATTGTTAATATTCCTAAAAAAATTGTTAATCAATTAGTCAATAATAATTATTGATCAATAAATGTCACATAAAAAACACGAGAAAAATAATTTTTGAATGTAAATCTTTTTAGTTTACATTCAAAAATTATAGATATATTAGATTATTCTAAATTACACAAGAAGCAATCTTTGTCTATATTTTATATTTTCCTTTATCATTTTAGTTAATATATTTTTTATATTAATTTTTTTTCAATTTTTAAGTTGTTGAAAAAGGTGGAAAAATATTTTAGTAAATTTTAAATGTTATTTCTAAATGAAATGGATTTATCCCGATTTTTTGGAGAATATATATTTTAAGTTTATGGATATTTGATTAATTTCTAATTTACTTAAACTGCCTTAAGGATGACTGACTATTTAAAACAATGCTTTTAAATTAAATTAAAATATGCTATAAGAGTAATTCAAAACAATTTTTCTTTTTTGAACTTCCCGTTTTTAGCACTCTTGAGCAATTTTAAATATTTTAGTATCTTTTAACCTATATTATACGGCCATATTTAGCTGTTTTCGGTCCATATACATAAATTATAACTCCAGTCTTTATTAATTATGTCTTTAAGGGTGCGATATTGTTGTGCGATTTGGACCATATCAGGCCACTGTTCGAAGAAGTGGCAAATGCCAAGTTGGATCATGCACAAACGAATACGAAACAATCTGACCATGAGGTATTTTAAAATTTAGATTATCGTTGGATTATATTTAAAATATTCATAGGGATAAGTTTAACCAAATATTTTCTAATTAGAAATACCAGGAATATTTCTCTTAAATAGATTTGACATTTTCGATATTTTCGAATTCTTAATGCATAAAAATAAATTTTTCTTTTTTAACAACTATGTAATCTTAAATCCTAACGGACTAAATAAATTTACTATGGATTTGTTAAAGTTTAATAAATTTGTGGTTGAATAAAACTTTCGCTATGCCGTTTTCAAAATGCGCTATTTCGAGCGGACAGGATCATTTCATAGACAACAACCTTTCCTATATTTTTTATCATCTATTCATTCCTACCTTTATTGTTTATTGAAAATTATGAAAATGAATAATTTGTTGAATTATAAGTAGTTAACAATTCATAAAAATACCAGCATATTGCAATGGCATACTTATTAGTTTAACTGAAATCAATATATTTTTTCTGAATTAGAAACCCATTTTAATAACGTATTTCTCCCTAAAAGACTCCTCTTTACATTGTTTGAAAAATATAAGACTCCTCCCCACCCTAAAATAAGACTCAATTTTGAATGATGGAGATTTAGGTAGTTAATCAAATTAAATAAAAATTTACCTTTTACTTTCCATCCCAATAATTTGATTGGCCTAAATTTATTAATATTTATTTTTTATTTTTATATTTTATATTTTTAATCATATGTATTTTTAACATTTAATACTTTGAATATACATTGAAAAAAGTCAAAAAAATAAAACTCACTTCCTAAAATAAGACTCCCATTTGATAAGGTTTGAAAAAAATAAGACAGGGGTCTTATTTTAGGAGAAATATGGTAATTTATAAAATATAAATTATATTTAACACCCTTTATTCAGCCTACAATTTGATGGAACTTGACCCTACAATTTGATGGAACTGATCCAACACCATCAAATGACTCAGATTAATCCAATCTAATGAAAAAGTGAGCAAAAACATACGACGGATAAGTTCTACTTTCAAACGAGTCACAAATGGTTTGGCCAAATGGCCGAAATTGGGCAAAATTTACAAATCACTACATTCGGGAGAATTTTACCGCAAAATTTGGAAAAGCCGAAATCCAACTATAACGAAGATACTCCCTTCGATGATCGATGTTCTCGAGGAATTCGGAATTTTAGCAGCGAAAAGGTCCCGAGACTCATGAATCGAATGCAAAATTTGATCAGTCAAAATGCCCATATCGAGGGTGTTGATCTGGCCAAAGTTCAACCGATGAAAATTGGAGCGAAAAAAAATGAAAATGACATCATATCAATGGCAAAATTTTTGATGAGAGCATTATTTCGAGGAATAAACAATGAAAACAACAAAGGGATGCATAGAGAGGAATTGTGGGCAGTATTGAGAGTCTGGAAAACTGTAATCAAAAATGAATATTTTGTCAGATTCTTTGCGCAAAATTCTGGGATTAAAGGTTGTTTAAATGATTGAATTACCATATTTCTTCTAATATAAAACCCCTCTCTTTTTTTGAAGATACTTAAAATTTCTAACTATGTATGTTTTTATTTAAAAAATAAAATTTTCATTGGAAAATCAATCCAATCAAACCAATTTTTACATTATTAATTTTCATTATTTTGAAAATTTTAAAACAACGCTCTAATAAAAGACCCCCCGCCTTTGAGGTGTTTTAAAACTACAGGACTCCTGTCTTATATTAGAGGAAATACGGTAAATCTGAAATCATTTCTTAATCAAATGAATGAATTCGGACTTAAAACCTCAAAAGATACAGTAGAAATTTATTAAAAAATTTGGCGTTAATTGAAATTGTGAATGGCCAAATTAATAAAATTATATGAATTTTAATAATTTATTTTATGCGATAAAAGATTAATGCTGATGTAAAAATTATAAATAATTAAAGTCCCAGTTTTTTAAACTTAATTTTTTAAAGCAACTGGAAATAAGCATCGAAGAAGAAAACGAATGTTGAATGTACATATTACTATTACCGGCGCAATTGTGCTGTTTGCCTGGGTGTTTGCTGGTGTGATGATTATTTTCATATTAATTATGTTCTTAGTACGTTGCATTAACTACTTTTCTAATTAAAATGGTGGAATTTTTGTTTTTTATCAAATCGTTCAAAAGCATTTTTATGTAATAGAATATAAATACGTTAAAGCTGAACAAAATTTATTCAAGAAATAAAAGAATTATTTCAATTATAAATGTAATTGCTCTTAAACTATAATATCAAATAAAATTGTGATAAAAAATATCTGATAAAATTAAAAAATTTATCATATTTTAAATTTTAATAAAAATGAAAATTATCCGTTCCCTTAATCTAATTTATTTTTAAAAATTTTCTACAATATCCAATGATTCAATGCGGTACGGATTGAAACTGCGTCGAAAAGTATCATTTCATTAGAGTCGAGATAAAATATTTGGGCTTCATTTTGTCGGTTGAAGATCTGAAAATTGACCTTGTTAAAGTCATGCGTATAAAAGAATTAATTAATCAAATTTAAATCCATTGAGAAAATTTAATTTAAAATGAAAGCAGACATTTATTTAAAAAAAAACATAAATAAATAATTAAACAAAAAAGATGGTAATACTCATCGATACAATCCAACAATAAATAAAATTTTATGAAATATATGAAAATAAAATAATCTGACTTGTATTTAAGCCAAACTGAAAAATAAATAGGTAATATGATTTTTTATAGAAATATAATAAAATTAAAAAAAAGAATTTCAGTTTATTATGATTATCATTCAATACTAAAAGGGAAAAAATTTAGATTTTTTACAATTAAATTAAAAATAGTTATATATCTGAATATTGAGAAAAGATTATAAGAAAATGCTTCTATTACTATTGTGTAAACCAAATATTTTATATTTAATAAATTAATTTTAACTTAATCTATAAAAACCCCTAATAAGATTTACTGAAGATTGATTGATTATTCTTTATTTCCAATTATTCCAATTAAAAATCTTTTAAATTATATATATAAAGACTAGAAATTTAAAAATTGATAATAATTTAAAAAGAAAATTTCAAATTATAATAATGGATATCTATATAATGGATATCTATTATTGAATACAATAACATATTCTTAAATATTTTAATTGTTAATCTATAAGTTTATTTCTGAATTAAATTAAGAAAAAATTGTATATATTAAATATTCTGAAGAAATAAAAAGATAAAAATATTCTACTAAACTAAAAATATTACATTACTAATAAAGAAAGTTCCAATTAAATCTTTAGATAAAACACTATCTATGACTTTCATTTGGAAAAAGCAGACTAAGCGAACTGCTTGAACTTGTCGGAGTTTATCTATTCTTTAATAAAATAAAATTAAAAACCCACTGTAACAAAAAAACATTAAAAAAATTTAAAATTAAATTCATACTTATAAACATTGAATTTTAACGTAAATATAAAAGGATTAAATCAAAAATATCATTCACCGGATAAAACAATTTATTTAAAAATGAATTATGAAATTTTTTTACCTATAAACAAAAATAAATTTTGAGATTATTTTTAATTAGATTTTGAGGGATGCTTTTTACATCTTCTGGAAGTGTAATCTTATCTATAATATATTATTAATGTTATTAATTTATTATTATTATTAATGCTATTGAATTTTTATTAAGTGGTAAATTTATTAATTTATTAATATTATTTGTATATATAGCATTTTAATTTAAAATTAACTTTTATTCCAATAATATCCACTTATAAGTAATTAAAGTACATGATAATCAGAAGAATTTTTCATAAGAAATTATTTGTTTTTTTGTGCTTGATGCAAGCCGATGCCGCCTTCGATAAAAAAGAAACAATATGGTTCCTTTAATATACTTGAACAACAATTCATATATTTGTTGTGTTCCGCGGATTTTCTTTGTAAAACAATGTACCGGGCGGTGTGCGCATTATTCAATTTTATCATCTAAAATAATCAGCGAAAAAAAGAAATATCAAGAACAAAAAATCAACATAATATTGGCAAAATATCATGTTAATAATTTATTTATGCGAGAAAAAAACACCACTATATTAAACTATTTTTCATAATAATTAACAAAATACATTTAACTTAATAGTAATTTAATTATTAAATAATTTTTTATTATAAAATAAATTGCGACTGGAAATGAATTGTTAAAAAATACACTAAAAGCATCATCGTGAAAAAATGATCTTATAACTATGAATAAAAAACCATAAGATTGCAAAGTCTTTTACACATGAACTTTTTCATGGCACCTCGGCCATATCCGTTAAAAATAATAAAATACAAATTATTCCAAAGTAGTAATTAAGGATTATAATCTTTATAATATTCTCTATTTTTTTTGCAAAAGGAGTAAAAAATGATTTATTTAATTTAGGTATTAAAATAATAATTAAAAAATATCTCTTAATAAATAATTACTAGTCAAAAAACTAATAACCCTTAAGTTAACAAAAATATAAAAAACTGAATCTAATTATCCATACAATAATACAATAAATTCACTAGATTCGCTAGATTCTTTAGATCACTAGATTCGTTAATTAATGTTTATTACAAAAAATCCAATAATATATTCCTGCAGAACTTGGAGAACATTGGTCTTGAAAATTTGACTTATTATTTAAAAATTTAGTTTTTTATCAAAATAACTATACACACCAAAATAGCTATAAAATATATTTAATTAATAAAATATTACAATAAATAAATAGATAATTGTTTTTAAAAAATTAAAAGTGTTTATGATATTATTATCGAACTTATGAAAGAAAACTAACGAATTTATATAAAATAATTATAATTTAAATATAATAATAAAAAAAACCTATATATTGTTAGAAAATATTAAATTTAAAATGCATGCATTCCTAAAAAACAAATAGAATTCACAAATAAATTAATAATTAAATCATAAACAATGATAATTATAAAAACAAATAATACAATAAAAATGAACGCATTAATAAAAAACAAAAATTATGCTTTTAAAAATTAGACAAAGAATAATGACCTTGAGAAACAAAATTAAAATAAAATTTAGTGAAAAAAATTATTTTTAATATGGCTATAATTAAAAAAAATTGTACATACTAACTATTAAATTTAAATATTACTTTACTTTCTCGGTTTAGTGATAATATTTAAGAATTAACAATAAATAAAAATTTGCAATGTTGAAAGAAAGAAAATTTTATCTTAATAATAAATTTTAACAATCTAAATTTAATTTTAAATAAAAAAGAATTTATTGTATGTTATAAATATAAATTGAAAAATGATGATCTAACAAATTTTTAATATAAAAAATTTATTTAAATAATTTGAATAAAATTATATAGAAAATATATTATTTATGATTTATTATTTTCAAAATAAATATTATTATTATATTACCATTAATGAATCAATTACAGGTGATTATTTCCGAAAAAAAATTATTAAATGGCTTAAAAAATAATAATTGATGAGAAGCTGAAAAAAAGAAATAATAAAAAATTTCTTCTTTTTACTATTTTACTAATCTACAGTAATTATATTATTATAGATTAATTTAAACTATATAATTTCATTAATTATTTAACTTTAAATATCAAAAAAGATTTTTAATTATTTAAAAAATATCTGGATAATATTTAACTAATAATTAAATATAAAATATAAAATTAATAGTAAGAATTTTTCTGAGAATAAATTATATTATAAAATATTATTATACAAAATAAACTTGTCAAAAATAACTAAAAATAACTTGTAATAAAACTTGTCATGAATCCTCACGGAATGATTCCATCGAAATGAATTTACTAATGATAATTAATTTTATTACACATTAATGAGAAATTATTATGATATTTATTTTTTATTATGAAAATTTTATTTCATTATATTTTAATTTAAATAAGTTATGCGTAAGCGAA
Organism: Rotylenchulus reniformis; assembly: GCA_001026735.1. Classification (NCBI taxonomy): domain Eukaryota; kingdom Metazoa; phylum Nematoda; class Chromadorea; order Rhabditida; family Hoplolaimidae; genus Rotylenchulus; species Rotylenchulus reniformis. Next base: position 24,971 of record LDKF01001633.1, read on the forward strand.
ATCATACCAATATTAAAAATTAAATATTTTCTTAAAACATATTTTTTAAATTTTTGCAAATATTTTATGGTAATTAGTATAATTATAAAAATCCTTTTTCCTTTAATTAAATTTATATTGCTGCATATGATAAAGAAATTTTTGGATTTGTTACAAATTTATTAAAAATATAATAAATAAATAGCGTTTTGTCATTAATTATAAAATAAAAGTAAAAAAACATAAAAAATAATATTCTTAATATTCATCGGGAATACTAGAATAAACATATTTAAAATAAAATATACAATAGATTAAATAAAATTGCAAAAAATATATTTTTTTATAAAAAACTTATCTTTTAAAAACTAAAAAGTGACATTTTCTAAAAAATAAAAAAATAAAGTAAATCAGTATTTTGTAATTAATAACTGTTTATATTATATAAAAATAAATAAATAATAAAGGTGATATTGACAAATAAAAAATAATCGGACCAAAAAATTCAAAACTGGATATCCAAAGCTAAAGGCCAAATTACATAAAATGAATCTCATCTAATTTTTTGAAACCAATGTCAGAGAATTTTCATTAGAAAAACTAGAAAGAAAAATTTAATAAAAAAATAAAAATAGTATAATTATAATGATATAATAATAATAATCTATGATATAGTAAGAAAACTAAAATAAATAATGATTCATTTAAAAATAAACATATAATCTGAAGCGAATCGAAGTACATGGCATATAATGGTAATATTATTCAATAAAAATGAAAGCAAGAACATATAGAAGATAGGATTAATAAAAAAAATATTGTAGATATCATTTGCAAAATTATATTAAAATGATTTATATTAAATATTTTTATGGTAATTCTCTCTATTAATTTTTTCTTAAATTAATTTTTGGTGAATAATTAAATCGATTTCGTATATTCAGCCTAAAAATGCTAAAAATTATTAAAAATTTTATTTTTTTAAGAAATTAAAATAATTTTAAATCATTACCTTAAATTTATAAATTCATAAAAATATTTCTTATGGTTAAAAGTCGCTGTTTTGAAATAAGTCAAAAAAAAAGATAAAATAGGAATAGCAATAATGAGGTTGATTCAATTTTATTTAATATTATATCCAAGAAATAAACTTATTTTTCTTTTAAATATCTAAGTAACATCAGTAATATTTATTAATCTAGATTTATATTTTAAACTGAAAAATAAAAAAATATATATAAAATCATTTAAAAATAAATGGTCTAAATAATATATAGAACTAGTGATGAAGAAATTGCAATTTATATATTAATAAAAATTCGTAGCTTTCTAACAAACTATCGCGTAAATATATTTAATGGATATGAAAAATTTAATAAAACGAACAAATAATTTTAAAATTAATATTTAATTTTAATTACATAAAAATAAGATTATTAAAATGAAAATTAATATAGATTAAAAAATTACAATTAAATGAAAAGGACTTTTTATAAAACAACATATCATCCGTATCGGGTTGAGAAACATAATACACAAATAATTTTTATTATTTTATTCTGAGTAATTATTATAAAATTTTAACATAACCATTCATACAGAATAAATTTAATTCTGATTTATATTTGCGCAGATATACATAAATAATTTTGATTCTGATTATTACCTACATAATTAATTTTGTATTTTGTTTAAAAAACATAAAAAATAAATTTCAAAAGTGTACGCCATGGAAAGTGTGCTGCGCCAAAAGTTCGAAGATCGGGAAATGCAGCAGTTGCTACTCCTCACCAACGACGAGCTGCTTGTGGAAGGCAGCCCCACAGATTGTTTCTGAGAGGGGTCGGGCGCACTTGCCGAGAGCTGCTAGCGGACGCGCGTTGACGCGGGCGCAAATTTAAAATTTTAAATATTTTGTTATGAAAATAATTAAATTTTAAAATAAGGATTGTAAATTTATATAAATAAATGATTTTAAATAAAAAATTTAAAATTAAAAAATAAATACCTAACTTTAATCTACTGAATTAAAAAATATATATATTTTTTTATAAATTATGTCTTATAAATATTATCAATGAGAAAAAATTATAATTTTTTTTGTCTAATAACAAAAATATAAAAATATTATACAATATAACATCTATCCGAATTAAAAAATTAATATGAAAACTACAACATGTAAGCGGGCATGCGAGCGAGCAGGAAGCACGCGACGGGCAAAAAAAAATTAATATGAACTTTTAATACTAATTAAAATATAAAAAAAATATTAAATAAGTTTATTAATGTAAATGTTAGTAAAATACATATAAATTTCAAAATAATAAAAGATTGTAACTTAACTTGTTTTTTTGAAAAAGAGAAATAAAATTATTTTTTCATAAAATATAAAAGATAAAAAAAATAAAAAAATTAAACTCCATAAATTCCACGACAAGAAATCAAATTTATCTAATTAAGAAAAATCAAAATTTTTAAAATAAGAGTCATTAAAAATTTTTTTATTTGAAGGATTTATTTGATTTATAAGGATTGATTTCGTAAATAATTTTTTTAATTATTAAAACAATGGCTAAGATAGTTTAAATAAGAATTTAATAGAACAAATAATTTTTTATTTAAGAATCAACTCTATTAATTCCATAAGAAATGCGATTATAGAAGTTGTTATCAGCATAATGGAAATCCTACTAGAATAATTTTTTTGCAACTTTTTCTTTATTATTTCAATTTGTTAAATATAGGTTTTATTCCTCCAAATTATATGTATTATATTATAGCTTTATATTAAGGGAACCAGGTACCATTAAAGGGAGGTGTTGGAGAGAACCAACGAGCAACGATGTTTTGCACCAAATCGTCATAATCATGGTCATACCAAATGAATGGGCTTCGCTGACCGAACAAAGAACTCCAAAAATTTACATAAATTCAGTTTTTATTTGTCACTTAAAATTACTATATTTTTTAATTAATTAAAGAATTGTATTTAAAAAGCTTAAACATGATTTTGTTTTTATGTGTTGTTTGATATTTTTAATGCCGATTTTCTCCTTTTATTTTATTTTATTTTTTTATTTATAGCCATTCAAATTTTTGAATAAATAATTGTTTATTTATTGAACATTTAATGGATTAATTTATTATGTATTTTCATATGTATTTTAAAACTTAATAAAAAAATATATTTATATAATTTTAATGCTTAATTATATATCGTAACAAAAAATATGTACGGATACGATATTATATATGGTTTTTTCTCTATATTCACTATTGAAATAATATCATTTACTGTTTTTCTCTAAAATAATTGGTCTCTTATATTTTAAACGTCCGATTAAAATTATATGCATGAAGAAAGAATATTATTTTTATTAGAATTTATTTATTAATTTTAAAGCTGGACAAAATTATTTTTTGAATAATATTTACCGATATTATTTTTCATAGAATGTACTATCGTAATCAAACATTCCCATTAGTTCACATGGTTAAAATATCGTTTCTTTTCTTTAATAATTTTATTTTATTATTATTTAATTATAATTCTTAATATTTAATTATGTTTTTTCATTTTTTATAATAAAAGAGGCAACTGCTGGACGAGAACATTCAGCGTCAACGCTTTTCGGACTCGATTCGCTTTGGCGTTAACAATAAAATATATAAGCCAGTGAATAAATAAATAATTCTAATCCAATGTTTTTTTCAAGAGTAGGATAGCCAAAAGTCAATATCATGAAAATAAAAATTATAAAAAAATTTTGCTAAAAAAGCTATTTAACAAATTTTTTATTATTAGAACAAATTTTTTCAAATTTTTTATTATTAGAACAAATTTTTTCAAATTTTTTATTATTAGAACAAATTTTTTCTTTAAAAAAATTTAAAAAAGGAAGAAAAAGTAATAAATAATATCATTGAAAAATTAGATAACACTAATAAAAAATAATTCTTTTTATTAAATTCAAAGTCATAACACTATTTAGTAAATTCACAAGTAAATTCACAGTATATTTTTTTTAATTCACAAATTCACAAAAAAATAATAAATCAGGGTTGTATAGATACAATAAAAATCTATTCATCCGTGTTCAAATTGGTGGATGGTATAATGGATGGTGAAACAATTAATATTGGTAAAAATGAAATATCATTAAAAAATCCAAATGAATTTTAAAAAATCAATTAAAATCCAATGGAATCATTAATATACGTGAGATAAAACTGGGCCAGAAAGTCAAATCCAGGATTCTAAAAGTTCCATTTTCCACCACTTCTTCACGTGACATTTTTATCCGCAAATTTCGGCAATCACTAAAATCTGTCCCCAGTGCCCCAACTGGCATTTTTGCCAGGCGGGACATGACTCAGTTCGAGCTCAACATTTTATATGAACAGCGGCGG
>LDKF01001634.1:0-16786 GCA_001026735.1 Rotylenchulus reniformis
ACCAGAACAGATTTTTTGGGACGGCGAAGTTGAAGGAAGATGTTATGAGAAAACGCCAGTTAGATTTTTGAACCAAACGATGTTTATCCAGCCAGGAAGCAGAGATCTGACGGTCGCTAGCAAAGTCCGAGATTGTGGTCCAAGAAAGGGTGAAGAGGCCATGAATGGAACACATGAAGAGGAATTGAAGAGGATGAGGACGAAGTTGACAGAGGAATATCACCAGAAGTACAGGAATGTGCAAAACCCATTATTCCTGAAGGCGGGACGGATCTACCAAACCGAGACAACGCGGATTGAAGACGCCCTAAAAGAATATCGCCAAAAACTGAACAATCTTCCTACTGCTGAATTGCGCAACATAGTGCCACCAAATATAACTTTGGCCGCAGAATTGGCAGTAAAAGAGTTCAAAGAGAAGGCGCAAGCGGTACTGGATGAAGCACCAGACTTAATGAAGAGCTTAGCAGAGCTTCCAAAGAAGGCAAAAGAAGCATGGAATTGGTTGAAAGGGATGGCATGGGCTGTGCTAGCCATCGTGATCATCACACTGATCGGAGCCGCAGCGCTGATAGCGTTTAAAACTCGAGTCTACTGGATTGCTGGATTTCGCGCGGGAAGATGGATCACCAATCTGATTCTACGGATCACTGGGATGAAGAGAGACAACAGAGAAGTGAAAGTTGCGGTTGTTGAACAACAAATCCCAAGTGCACCGAGAGATCCAATGGATGAAGAAGCCTATATCTTGAACTACTTGCCGCCTAGGGTGTGTGTGATTGCGAACGAATCAGGGAGGTTGTGTTCAATCGAAGCGGAGCTGAATGGAAAGTTGATGACCATGATGGTGGATTCTTGCGCAGGAGCTTCATTCTTAAGAGAATCGGTCGCGCGGGACCTAGGACTGGAAATCAAAACTGATTCGAAACCGATACTAAGGGCAGCAAATGACACCAAAATGCAGACAGTTGGGCACACAGTGGCAACCCTACGAGTTGGAGGAAAGCAGTGGGAGATCAGTCTGCTGGTGGCGATCGATCAACATTCGCCAGCCGATGTCTTGCTTGGAACACCAATACAAAAGGCATTGGGCACGGTGATCGACTATGGGCAGAAGAAGATCCGCATCGGAGGAGAATGGACTCAAATGATAGCAGTGATCGAAGGCGAAGAACCCGATCTAAGAGTGAAGATGAAAGAAGACGAAATTTTGGAGCCGATGTCGGACAACGAAGTGTGGGGACATTTGGAAGAAGAAGTACCGGATGGGACCGAATTTTTGGTAGAACCGATCAGCCATCGCTACAAAACCCTGATGATCGGAAGAACATTGGTGACAGTATGTGACAAGAAAGTGCGGCTGAGACTCTTCAATTGGAGCAGAAAAGCGATCAGAATCTACGCGGGATCGCATATCGCGCAACTGGAAAGCGTGCCGATGGATCAGCCGGGGAAGAAGATAATGGAAATCCGAATGGATGAGGACTATGTGCCGATGGAAGCGCGATGGACAGAGAAGTTGCCAATAAGAGCCGAAGAAATGAAGAAAACCGGAATTGTGTCAGAACAGATCAATTTTGAAGGATGCGCGCTGAATGAAGAAGAGCGACGAAAGCTAAAGGAAATTGTGGACAAAAACTCTGAAGCATTTGTCGGCGCGGACGGCAAGATTGGATGCTACAATGGACCAGTAGTACATCGAATCGATCTGATACCGGGGGCAGTCCCTACACATCGAAGAGCCTACAGACAAGCACCACCGATTAGGGAAGCGATCGACAAGCAGATCGAAGAAATGATGGCACAGAATGTGATAAGACCATCTCAATCGGAATTTGCGGCACCGATCGTCATGGTACCAAAGAAGGATCGGTCATGGCGTTTCGCAATCGACTACCGAGGCTTAAACTCCATCACACAGAAGCGAGTGTACCAACTACCCATCATAACTGAACTTCTGGACACACTCGGGGCCAAAAAATACTTCACATGTGTAGATCTGCAGTCAGGGTACCACCAAATTCCGATGCGCGCGGAAGACATACCAAAAACAGCATTCATCTGCCATTCTGGCTTATACGAATTTTTGCGGATGCCATTTGGCCTGATATCGGCAGGTGACACTTTTCAGCGGGTGATGGAAGGACTAAGGAGACAACTGACGGCATGTGTGCTCGCCTACCTTGACGACATAATTGTTGCCAGCACGACACCGGAAGAGCACCTGGAGGACTTGGAGAACTTGCTAAAAGTGCTGATAAGAGCCGGCCTGAAGCTGAGGATCGACAAATGCTCTTTTGCAAGAAGAGAGATCAAGTACCTTGGCTACCTAGTGAGTGAAGAAGGGGTGAGATGTGATCCTGGACAGCTGGAGGCAATACAGCGCTTCACCAGGCCAAAAACACTGACGGAATTACGCTCACTTGTGGGGGCTTTGTCCTACTTTCGGAAGTTTGTACCAAGTTTCGCGCATATCATACGCCCACTGAACCGATTGATGACCAAAGAAGCAGAGGGAAAGATAACCGAGAATTGGAAGAAGGAGCACGATGAAGCTTTAGAAGTGCTAAAGTTTTTGCTAACGACACCGCCAGTGCTCAAATCGCCAAATTTCTCACGACCGTTTGAGATCGAAACAGATGCAAGTCAACAAGCCATTGCCGCGGTATTACTGCAAGAAGGACATCCGATCGCATACTGCTCACGCGCACTCAACAAATCGGAACAAAAGTTTCATGTGAATGAATTGGAAGCGCTCGCAGTCGCCTTCGCAGTGGAGGAGTATGAGCCCTACATCGCAGGATCAAAAAACACAGTGGTGTGGACAGATAATTCTACGCTATGCGCAATGATGAAGGCGAACAGAGCAGGGTTGCGCGGAAGTTTATTAAAATATCAGATGGCGGTGCAAAGCATGGGAATCGAGATCAGACACAGAAGTGGAAAAAGCAAGCGGCTTTGCGATTACATGTCGCGGTATTTGGACCACAGCAAAAAGTTGAGGGAAGGAAAGAGTGGAAAGAAAGCCGAAGAAGAAGAAGGAAGAGGAGAGCCCGAAGGAAGGAGCCAAATCAATCGAATTCGAATGGAGGAATTGAGTGAGCTGAGGAAGATCATGGACAGTTGTCCATTGAAGACCGACTTAGCGGAGGTGAGAGCCAAGCAAAAGAATGTGAAGCTTTTGGCGGCGTTGTATAGGGCCAAACACTGGGGCAAATGGCCCGAGGACCCGAAAGAGAAGAGAAGAATCGAAAGTTTGGCAAAGGACTATGCTCTGATTGAAGGAGCGGTGCATTACACAAAAGACGAAGTACCCCGCTTGGTCATTCCCTATGAGCTGAGAGAGCGCCTGTTCAAGGAAGAGCATGAGCATATGATGCAAGGCGGCCACCTGAGTGGAGAAAAGACGTGGAACAAAATGAAGAAGAGGATGTTCTGGGAAGGAATGAAGGAGGACATTGAGGAAATGGCAAAGGCCTGTGAAGTGTGCCAAAAAAGAAAAATTTATGCTGGAGATCGGAAGGCGGTTCCAGTTCAGCCAATAGAAGCACCAAGTGGGCCATGGAAGAGAGTACACGTCGATTTGATGGGCCCTTTACGCAGGGATCGGATCTGTCCTTATTTATAAGGATTGTCCTTATTTTGAGGGGTCCCAATCTTATAAAAATAAAATGTCCTTATTTGTAAGATTTGTCCTTATTTTGGACCCGAGTCCTTATTTATCCCTTATTTTGTCCATATTTTTGGGATTTTGGAAATTTTTATTTAAAAAGTGACCAAATTTCAAGAGAAAATCCGGTCTAAATTTTCAAAATTTTCTCCGGCGGCCCCTATCGGGACCGCCGAGAATTTTCTAAAAAACAATGCCTTAAAAAGTAACCCATTTTGTTAAGGAAAAAGATCTAAATGTTCGAAATTTTCTCCGGCTGCCCCTATTGGGACCGCCGGCTACACAATGAATTTTCTCCAAAATAATGTCCTAAAAAGTGACCAATTTTCAAGAGAAAACCAGGTCTAAATTTTCAAAATTTTCTCCGGCGGCCCCTATCGGGACCGCCGACTCCCTACACTATGAAATTTTTCAAAAAAAAACCAAGCGTGGAAAGAGTTTTTCATTTGTTCGGCCCACTGGACAGGCACCCGAAATTCCTTCATTTATGATCTCGATTTGTTCCCAGTTTTATGAATTGCTCATTTCAACCCCCAAATTGCTCAAATTGATTATGAGTGGCGAGAAATACGATTTTTGATTCATTATTTCTGAATTTCAAGTGGTATAAAAACTTTTTTTGAAGCGTCCTTATTTTTGTTTATTTTAGTAATGAAAATCCTTATTTTTTGATCTTGACGTCCTTATTTTGAAAATTTTTCGATCAGAACCCTGCCTTTACGGGAAACAACAAAAGGAAACAAATACATTCTGATGAGCGTCGATGCGTTCACGAAATGGGCAGTTGCCAGTGCCCTTCCACGGCAAGATGCAGCAACAGTGGCGCGTGACTTCGTAAAAGAAGTGCTACTCAAACATGGCGTACCAAATGAAGTCGTCACCGATCAAGGGCGACAATTTGTGGCGGAACTGTTCCAGGAAGTGGCCAAACTTTTCGCCTTCACTCACAGAACAACGAGCAGTTACCATCAACAGCGCTGGACTTCGCAGTTTTCGCCTATAACACTGCCATAACTACAGCCACAAAACCATTTTCGCCATTTTCGGTGATGTATTTGCGAGAAGTACGGCTGCCCTCGGATAACTTGCTTCAACTTCCTACGACCGGACCAACGACAATAACCGGAGACATGTCGCACTACACACAAACAATGATGAAGGCCGCAAGCACTGCTTGGAAGGCAGCGAAAGAAGGAATAGAGAGAGGACAGCAGGAGTATAAGACCAGAGATGACAAACAACGAAGGGCAGAAGAGAGAAAATTCAGCATTGGACAGCTGGTCCTCAAGTTCATGGAAGGAAAGGAGACAGATAAATTTAGGCAAAAGTGGATCGGACCGATGCGAGTGGTGGCCATTGAGGAAAGGAACGCCAATTTGCTGCTAAAAAGATTGGACGGAGGAGAGAGAGTGTTTCGAGTGCACATGTCCAAGTGCAAACCATTCCATGAACAATGCACTTTGCCACTGAGGGCGAGCGACCAACCGTTGGAAAAGTTTTTGGACGACCCAAGGATTGAAGAGTCCGAAGAAGAGGAGGAAGAAGAGGAGCCAACCAATGCGCAGGGAGAGCAGAAGAAGAGAGACCGAAACTTGGAGGAAGAAGAGGAGGAAGAAGAATGCCGAGAAAACGAGGACTGTGGGGGCCAGGATGAAAGAAGAGTTGCCTTTATTGGCCGGATCGGAATACGGCATGGTTCGGAAGACACCGAGGAGGAAGAAGAAATACAGGATGCGGAGACAAGGATAAGACTAAACGGAACAGAACAATGGGCATTGACGAGGCACGGCCGTTGGGGAGGAAGAGTTCCACGGGGATCGTTTATAGCGAGGAACATGGTGAATGAGGATTGGATCGTGAAGGAAGAAACGGATGGGATGGATGCGGAAGGATGCACGCACTATGTATTGATGAAGCACGGAAGAAGAGCATGGGCGAAGTTTTATATCGAAGAAGTTCCATGCATTGTTTTCGGAAGGGCAATATTATCCGAATTGGCAGAAAAGTGGAATTGGACGCAATTGGAGGACGGAACATCCCAATTTTGGGAATATGAATGGGATGAATCAAAAGAAGAATTGAGACGTGAGGTGCGAGTGCCGGAATTCTATGCGCAGAAGAGACTGACGAAGGAAGGACAGGAAGAGCGGACAGAGTTGTACTATGGAGGATATGCAATGAAGAATGACGGAGTGGATTGGGTGGAAGTGATAATCGACGGAGCATGGCACATCGTCCTCGCGGACTTCAATGTGCAGGGTTTGGAGACCACAATCCTACCAGAAAGGATGGTCAAACCCGACTGGGATCTGAGAGAAGTCAGAGGTACAGACGGAAAACGGCGAAAATTCGCCAAAGGAAAGCTATTCGGAAGCTGGGAGAAGATTGAAGTCGGAAAAGTCAAGCGAGGGATTCTCGGCACAACACTATTGGTGAAGATCACAGAGAAGTACAGAGCGGAAGAGAGAAGGGGAGGAATCGAATTTGTCAAAAAAGAAAGTAACTCAGACGCAATGCTTAGCATGGAAATCAAAAAGAAGTGCCCCGAGACAGAACGCTGGAAGTGGATACGAAAACTGTGGAAAAGAGACGGAGAAGGCGAGGGGGTAAGCGCGAAAAGGCGAAAAAGGAACCCCCAGGATACGGTGGAAATGCGCGGAAAGGAAACGCTTCAGTCTGCCACGGGGAGAGGAAGAGAAGAGCAGGAAGAAAGCGAAGGAACGGAAGAGGAAGAAGCAGAAAGGGAAACAATGGGGAATGGAGCCGAAGAAGGAAAGGAAGAGAGAAAAGGAAAGATAGGAGAAGACAATGAAGAGGAGAAGGAAGAGGAAGAAATACAGATTATGGAAGGAACGAGCCATGGAGATGGGAGAAGAAGCGAAGTTAGACGGGAAGAAGTGAAAAGAGTGGCAGGAAAAGAAGAGGAGAAAGAAGGAGATGGAAAAATGAAAGGAGGAATAGAGGGGGAGCAGGAAATGGAAGAAGGGAAGGAAGGAAGAGGAAGAGATGAAGAAGAAAGGAAGGAGGAGAGAAGGAAGGATGGAGACGAGGGAGAGAAAGCGGAAGTAAGAGACGAAGAAGAAAGGAAAGAAGAGAGAGGAAAGGATGGAGAAAAGGGAGAGAAAGCGGAAGAAAGAGAGGAAAAGGAAGAAAGAAAGTTGGATAGAACGGAGAAGGAGGTTGGGGAGTGCCGCAGAATGAAGAATGGTCAGGGACGGGCCGAGCCCAGAGAGGACGCAGAACCAACCCTTGACGAAGAACAGGGACACGGCAAAACAGGGCAAGCCAAGCACACCCGCACAGAGCACACAGAGGCCGGCGAACATGAAGGACATGCAGGGCCCAGCGGACAGTGACGGACCGGTGGTTCAGCTAAAAAATGTCGAAAATGAGCCATTGGACAACAAAAAAAACATATTTATCCATATGCATATTTCTTATTCTATATACTCTAATATATCTATTCATGTATCATCTAAAGTACAGTTATCTACCCCATTTATGCCTATAACTGCTAATTAAAATATCAAAAGTTCAGTTGCGAGGCCTTTTCTATTCAAAAAATATTCCCCAAACAACAAAACCTGAAGCAGTACAACGGCATGACAACAGCAAAGTCGCGGAAGAGTTGAAGCAGTAAAAGCTGGCGGGCGGATCAGAGCACTTCGAGATGAAGCAGGACAGGCGGAGTTTGTGAAGAAATTGAAGTTCGAGCAGTACAGCAACAGGCGGCATTGAAGAAGTTCGAGCAGTACAGCAACAGTCGGGAGAGTATTGAAGAAGTTGGAGCAGTACAGAGCGACCAGGGCACTCAGCAACAATAAATGAAAAACTACATCTAAAAAGGGGAACATAAAATATTTTATACAAAAGATTTACTCGCAATTGGACAAAAAAATATATAAAAATTCATCAGAATTGTACAGCATAGGGTCTTATGTACATATTCACATAGGAAATGGAATGAATGAATGTGCATTTTCCCATTTTGATGACCATCCTCCCCATCACCAATCAATGTTGCCCCAAGCCATACCCAAGCACAATGTCTTTATATCTCTTCTTTCCTCTGCTGCTCAACTCCACCGCTCCGGCAAGGGACGCGGTCGTCCCTTGTCAGGGTAGGAGAGTGAGATCCCATCATCCCCCTCTATCTCTACCTATACTATTTTTGGACTCTTTCACTCTTTGCCCGCTCTCTTCACCTTTATTTATCCCTCACCAATTGGCCACCACCCACACCAATTGTCACCATTTGGCCCCCGATCACCTATATAATGTCACTCATTGTCCCCAACAATGTTCTTCCCCCACTCAGTCCCTTTGTCCCCCGATCACCGCCCCGGATAAAGCATCATTTATCCATTCGTGATGGACATTCGGGAACGGGGTCGGCGAACCGGGATTTCCCCCGCAAGGGTTCGGGGAATCGGAAACGACCCGCAGGTCGGCCACATCTCACTCTTTTAGCACTCTTTCCATTCCACTTTTATCCCTTTTCTCGATCTCTCCATTCTGCTTTTACTCACATTTTCCATTCCGCTTTCCATTCCGTTTTTAATGTATTCTAAAATAATTTTTGTGTTAAGCAACAAAAAATTACCAAAAAAAACAAAGAAATATTTAAATAAAATATTAGGCGACGGGAATTGAGCCCGCGACGTCACCGCTAATCAGGGTTTTGCACGGGTACAAATTTCGTACCCGTACCCGGTTATACCCGCCGGACCGATACCCGTACCCGTTTCATACCCGTCATACTTTTTTGCATACTCGCCCGCGGGTACCCGCGGGTATACCCGCATTTTACCCGCTTTTTATGGAAAATAAAAAAAAATCTAAAAATTCAAAAAACCGTTTCAAGGGTTGATTTTTAAATCAACTTATAAAGGTTCGTAAAAAACGTTCAAATTTTATTCATAGAATCGGACAACATAAGTTTTGAGACATTTTTGTCAGTCAAATGAAATCGTTGCTCATCCATCACAAAACGCAACCGACTGAAAATCCTCTATACCCGATGAACTTGCTGACAGAGCAAGTTGTGATGGGAATTCATTGGTCATCATCTCTCTCTCTCTCAGTTTTCTCTCTCTCTCATCTTCTACCATTTCTCTCTCCCTTTTCTCTTTTTCTTCGTATATCCAACGCCCACACATTTAATCCAATTGGGCCCCGAAATTGCCCCTCCCCTTTTCCCTAACCAACTGTCCCTTCTGATTTGATCGGGAGTGGGATCTGATCACCTTTTGTTCTCCGTAATTCAGTCTTGGATTTCCCCGGATAAATTGAGTGGATTGGAACAAAGAAAGAGAAGAAGGGAAAAGCGTAAATAGGGAGGAGTGCGACCTCCCTGGGGTCTTCGGATCCCGGGGAGGGCCCAACACTCCAAAATGGACACATCCCTAATATGGTGCCCACGGCAGGAATCGAACCGAACCTGAACGTTCCTGCATTTGCATCGCAAATCCATTCCGGTTCGCATATCCCTTCCTCGCGTATCTCCTGTGTCCTTTTCGATCCCTTTCTCGTGTATCCATTTCGCGCATCCCTTTCTGTTCGTATCTGCATTTTTTATCCTCCTTTCTATCTAAATATCAAAATTCCAATACTTTAAAATGATTTATCTGGGTTTTGAGTTAAAATGATTATGCGTGACAAATTTTAAAATTCTGTGTGAATAATGAATAATAATTCCGTGTTTCCACTTTTTCCCCACTCCTCCCTCCCTCTCGCATCTTTCACAGTTCGGTGTCCAGCGGCACCACGGAATAAACTGTAGATGGTGGCCGATGGGCTAAGCGATGGCCAGCGACAAAAGGTGCCATAATCATCGGTCGATGGCATTGCTCACAAAAACCTAATTCCCGAGGAACTGGACGCTCCACAGGTCGACGCCAACTCATAAGAAGAAGACCGATGATCACCAACTGAAGACCTGCTGTGCCCCAAGTGATCCACACGATCTGCTGTGCCCCAAGTGATCCTTCGGCGGAGCCAGAAGGATGAAAGCGGGGAGGTGACGAGGAGCAGATGATGGGTTCGGCCCAGTCGCCGATTGCATAGCAGTGCACCATGAAAATATTTGAAATATTTTTAATTTGGCAATAGCTGCCAAACATCAAAATGGGTTTTAAAGGTATTTTCTTAAACCGTTTGAACATAATCCCTATTTAAATAACAACTTGTCTCATTTTAATCACTCAATCAAATTTCATACCATTTGGAATTTTTATTTATTTCATAAAGAATAAATTCTTTAAAAATTCTTATAATAGGTACTCCATCTGATTGCAAAGCATTGTCCCCAGTTGGAGCATTGTTACTTTGAAATAGTCTACTGCCCCGAACATGCTGTTGAAGGGTGAGGAGAATTATTGTTAAATATTTTCTAATATACATTTAGAGGCCTGAAAATTTTTAAAAAAAAGTATTATCCTTTTTCTAACAGGGAATAATTTTTTCTTTCAAATTGGAAATATTTCGTTAGTTTGATCTGAATATATAAAAAAAAAGAATTATGATCTGAATTCAATGGACTCTTAACACAAAAAAAATTCTTTCTGTTATTTTATTCCTTAGCTTATTTCTATAGAATTTAAAAAATGCTATGATTTTCTGGGCCAGAAAATAATTTTCCCTAGTTAATCAACTTCGTTCCGATTCCGATTTTAGGATGGGGTTTATCAAAAAAAATTCTACATATTTATACAATTAATTTATAATAGTAATTTGGTCGTCGATCAGTCTTTATCAAGCCTTTAGTGATCAATTTTGAATTTTTATTTTAAAAAATAAAATAAATTTCAATTTTTCCCGTTTTTGATCAGCTAAAGTTTCAGCAGTAAACTATTCATAAACTTTCTACCCTTTACAGCCTTTCATCCGCCCTCAAATCCGTGCTCCAACTTGCTCATTTGCGCTCGGTGTCCATCCGCTACAATTACTATTGTGAAATGATGCATTCAGAAATTTTGGCCTTAACCAATGGACTGAATGCCAAAGGCAAAATTGAGGTGGAATGTGTTAAAAGTGTAAACTTTTTTCTCCTAACTAATAAGTAGGGAGTGAAAAAATATGAACAAAAATTTCCAAAATATGCGCAAAATATGCTCAAAATTTCCTATGCGCAAATTTTTCGCATATGACTTAAAAATGCAATTTTTTTGCTCAAAAATCGTAATAAACTATTTTTAAAGCGAAATTAAGCATATTTAAGGCATTTTTAGGTTAAAATTAATGTTTGATGGCATTTTTACATTTTTGACTTTTTTCATGCCTTTTTGAAGCTTTTTTGAAAAATAATTGGTTTTCTTGAAAAATTTAGTCATTTTTCTTTGAAAATTATAAGTATTTAACGATTCTTGAATTTTATAAAAAAACTAAAAAAAAATTCAAAAAAAATAGAAAATTTCAAAAAAATTTTTTCCAAAATATGCTTAAAATTCCGAAATATGCGCAAAATTTGCCCCAAAATGGCCAAAATATGCTCAAATATGCGCAAAAATGCGAAATATGCAAAATATGCACGAAAAGTCGAAAATATGCAAAATATGCAGTTAGAAATCCATGCTAGAGCGTACAAACCATGCTAAAAATGTGTTTTACGTGATTTTCAGACCGTTCTGAGCCAGCAAAAAAATATGCATTTGCATATTTTTTCACTCCCTACTAATAAGCCATTGGTTCCAAAGGCAAAATATGTAGGAAATTTTGCTCGATTAAAAAATCTTTTCAACTTCCTAGAAAATTCCTATTTTTTTTAATTAGCTAATTACATATTTGGATAAAGGTATAAGTTCAGACAAACTAAAAATCATGAGAATAGAGAAGGGAATGGGAAATTCCAAAAAGAAATCCAACAAAAAGTGAAAAGTACTTCAAATGATGCTTGTTATTTTTTATATTCTTGTTGTTTTTATCATATTTTATCTTTTTGTGAAAATTTGGCTATGCCTGATGGCATTTACATTCTTAAAAAGCCCAAACACTAACAAAGCAATTTTTGGCCCAGTGGCAGAGAGATTACTTAGGAAACATATTTTTAAAATTATAATACAATTTGATATCACTTTTAATGACAATTTTATTTTTTATTGATTTAGCGGATGCAATTTAATTGTTAATAATAATTTCATTTTTTTTTGTTTATGTACAGTATCTTCGTCTGTCTCTGACATCGCCACTACATGTCGAATTCATAACAAATTTGATCCTAAATAATCCTGTATGTTTGGGGAGCGTTAGGCTTATAATTTTCTTTCAATCAGTAACATAATAAATTACCCGTGTACTATTTATAATAGAGATACAAATTTTCCCATATCAACGATTTTATTGCAAAATTAACCATCATTCAGATTTAGTAATGTAAAATTCAAAATTATTAAAGGTTTTAAAAAAATATAAGTCCAGCATAATTTTGGCATATTTGGTAGGCGTGCAACTTCTTTCTTAATAGTAAAATTGAGACAAACAATTTTGAAAGTTGCAGTATGTTACAGAAGCTGCGCAAATTGACCTGCGCAATCCGGCGCGATCACACGCCTGCAGAACTGAGCAAGCTGAAGAAGCTGTTGCAGAACATGGACGGACCCATGGAGTTGGAGCTTGACGATTGGAATTGTCCGCCAGAGCTGAAAATGGGTGAGAACTGCAAGGTCCAGGTCCGTGAATCAATTAGTTCATCGGGGAGCATCAGTCAGCCGATGTTGCGCCAGTTTTGGGCCCGGGCAATGGATTCAGTCCCGTGAGTTTTGGGAATTTAAATTTTTCATTTTGTGAAAAATGAAATTTACCATTTAAAAACTTCGCAAAAAATTTTGGGATTAATATATTTTAATTGGTTTTATGGGTTTATGTCTACTTTATCAAATCAGAATATTTTTTGACTGATAAACTCATCAACTGAACTCAAAAATTTCCTCTGCTTACAATTATTGTGATGTAATTTTTTTTTATTTTTTTTAAATAAATCTTCCATCCCTCAAGTAATTTGGGCAATTTGGACGACTGATCGGATCGGAGAAGAGGAAGATTATTTTCATCTGATAATTTTTCCATTTTTATTTTTCCATTATTTTTCTTATTTTGACTTTATGCAGATTACGTCGTATAAAGTAAATTTAATGCGTTATTTCAATTTTATTGTACATTTTTTACTGATTTTTTGGAAATATGAATTGGAATTTAAAAAAAATGGAATGAATTTTGCTAAAATTACTTTTCATATATTAAATTTTTTCTTAAAATTATATAGATAATGCCTTTATAAGGAAATAAATAAATTTTTCGCATTTCCGAATATTTTAGGCTAATAAAAAACCTCTTCAGGCTAAAAAACAGGCATGATTTCATTCTATTTTACCGGTATAATTTTGGCCTAGCGATGAATTTAAAAAAGTTTTAAATTTATAACGAATTTCATCTTGGGGAGTTGGATTAGAAAAAATCAAATGATTTGGTCCCTTAAATATTGTTAATTTTATAACGTTCCATCTCTACTTTTAGACGATTTATCCCATATGTATTTTGTCTAGAGACCGGACCGAGACGAGATTTTTCGAGATTTTCCGAGATTCTCGGTTCGAGAATCTCGGAAAATCTCGATCGAAATCTCGATCGAACCTTTTTGAGAGTTTTCGAGATTTTTCGAGAAACGAGATTTTTCGAGAATCTCGATCGAAATCTCGATCGAACCTTTTTGAATCTCGAACATCTCGATCGTTTCTTTTTATTCGAAAATCGAACCTCTCGGTCGTTCTATTTCGTTCTTTTATCAATTTTTGTAATTTGGAAGTCAACTCAAATTCATTTTTAGTGTAACTTTGGCATTCTGCCAAAAAAACTATTATTCATCCTTTTCCTTTCACAATTTATAAATATTGCTTATTTCTCATTTTGTAAATCTTACAGCTATTGTCAATTGTCATACACTTAATTTACCCAAATATTTTTGATTTCTTCAGCGTTCTCTGCCCCTAATATATAAAATTTTTTTATAAAATTGAATTTATTTAGGATTATTATGCCTATCGAATCAAATATTCGAAAAATTTGTTTGGCTGGTACGACGCAGAAATTATATACACAATTGAATAAAAACGAAGCTGAATGCGAATTATGCAAGCGTGAGGGCGTAGAGAAAAGCAAAATTAAAACAACTGATGGGAATACCAAAGGACTCGTCCACCATTTGAAGTCAAAGCATAGTAATAGCGATGAATTCAAACAATTCTCCGAAAAAGAAGAACATCAAAAACAGTCAGGGCAACTTGAAAATTTTCTGGTGGTCAGTGGAGGTAAGATATTTTTAAATTATTTTTAAGTAAAGAATGAAGATTAAGGTGGACTTTCTGGAAGCGATAAACGTGTCATCAATTTTATTTGTGAAAATTTGGTTTCATTTGGATGTATTGGAAATCCGACAACCAGGGCAGCTTTTAAAGATCAATTGAAGGACGAATCATATTATCGCAAGGTTGTCCTGGAGAAGGCATATAACTTAGTAAGGGCTAAAGTTGTGAAAGAACTCGAAATCGCCGAAAGTATTTCGTTTACGACGGATATTTGGTCAGGTCCATGTGAATCATTTATCAGGTTTTATTTATTTGTATAATTTTCTAATTTGTTGTTTGTTAAGTTTAACTGCACATTTTATCGGCGACAAATGGGCGTATAGGAACTTCACTCTTTCTGTGAGCGAATTTCCAGGTTCACACACTGGCATCAGAATATATGAAAAAGTGAGGGCTATCCTTTCTGAGTGGAAAATTGATATAAAAAAGTGTCACTTATTTATGAGAGATGGCGGCGCAAATATGAAAAAGGTAATCCTTTTTGGCTGGAACCATTATTTCTGTTTTTAGGCCTTTGAAGAAACTTCCGAGTTAGGGCATGCTGACTGCGCAGCTCATCTATTGAATTTGGTTGTCAAGGATTCTTTAAAAGATCCCACTATCATATCTCTTCTCGGAAAATGTCGTAGAATAGTTTCACACTTCAAACACAGTAATCTAGCTAAGAATGATTTCAAGGATATTCAACTGGAACAAAATCTTCCGGAACATATGTTGATTCAGGTAAATAAAATTAATGAATGATTCATAAAACATATTTCAGGATATGCCTGTAAGATGGAATAGTGTTTTTTTGATGGTCCGCCGACTTTGCGAACAACAATCGGCTGTATCCAATTATGCCTTCAAGAAAAAACGCCAGGATCTTGATTTGAATGACACCGAATGGGCCATATTAGAAGAGATCGTTAAGCTGCTAGGGCCCTTGGAAGAATTAACCAAATTGTTTTGCGAAGCATCAATTGCTGTACAATATTCTTTTGCAATGTTAGTCAAAAAAACATTGTCAGGGCTTAACCTTCGAGAAGCTGGAGTAGATTTGATTCGAAATATAATAGTGCAAGGTCTGGACAGACGATTTGGAGAACTTCAAACGAAACGGTGTTTTTAACCTTAGTTTTTTTATTACTATTAATTTAGTGAGATAGCTGTTGCCCAATTTTTGGATCCACGAATCAAGGACCGAAATATCGAATTTCCTGATTTATTTCAAAGCAAAGTACTTTCTTGGCTACATTTACATGAATTAGAACATTCCAATGAGTCAGAGCAGGTTGAATGCAATGCTAGCTTGGATTCGGAAACTTCAGATCAGGTGATATATGTATAATAGATAAAGTTAAAAAATATTCTAGTTTCTTCGACCCAATTCGCCAAAGCGTCAAAAAATGGGTCTCTTGGCTGAATTTGAATTGTCGTTGTCAGGGCTGGAAGCATCAGGTTATTGGAGAAAAATAATTTGGATAAATTAAATTATTTCCAGTTTCCTCAACAATGACTAGCCAGCCAGATTTGCGTAGAGAATTTACTGATTACGTGTCAATGACCCGCGAACCAATGATTTCCGATCCATTGATTTTTTGGAAAAATCATTCGGAAAAATATCCCTTATTGGCTAGGGCAGCTCGCCAATTCCTTTCTGCTCCGGCAACGAGTGTTTGTAGTGAACAAATGTTTTCTACTGCGCGAGATGTTTTCACTTATCGTCGAATGCGAATTAAACCCAAAAAGGCAGAGATGGTCATTTTTTTGAAGCGCACACTCCCACTGATCAATTACCATTATTAAATCTTGTTAATAAATCTCACTATTATCATGTTTTTCGTTGTTAACCATTTTTTCGCGTAACCATTCTCATTGTTTTTCGTTATTAAATCACAATTTTATATAAAACTCCCACTATTAAATCTCTTTTAATGGAATTTTTCATAAATCATGAAATTCTTGGAAAATCTCGGTCATATTTTCCGAGATTTTTCGAGAATCTCGATCGAAATCTCGATCGAACCTAAAGTCCGGTCTCTAATTTTGTCCATTATTCTTATTTATTTTTTTAACTAATTATTGGTCTGTTTTTTTTGTCAAAATGGTTATTCTAAAGGTTGAACTGAACCTAACAAGCTTGATTTTTTTGAGATTTATCCTCTGCAGGCGCCTGGTCTATGCTTGCCCTTAACATAGGGTTAACATATTGCATTACTTATTCTAGATCCACAAAACTTTATTTGCCATAATAAAAATGTCATTCTCTTCTGTTTCCATCAACGATTTGGCCGATATATCATTGGTAAGCATTTTATGATTGTAATACCTATTATGGAAGCTTTTTAATATTTTAAGCTGATTTATCAAATATTAACATTTATATTTTATATTCGGCAGTCGGCAGGTTATTTTTTTAATCTAGCTCATCCATGGATTAGTTGTTCTGGAAGATTTTCCTTTCAATTTTCTGTATTATGTTTATGGTTTGTTAAATTCTAATTCCTCAATTTTAGGCTAACATTTTTGTCTTTCTTCCGCCCAATGAGCGCGTTCGGCTGGAGAGAGTGTGCCGAAAGTGGCGCCAGGTTGCCAAGAAATATGCTTGGACTGAAACCAGGACATTGAAGCTGGACAGGCAGGAAATGATGCAGCGAGAAGAATGGGCGGTTAGTTTATCTTTAAATAAGATGATGTCTTTCAGAATTAATTTAAAATTATTTTATAGGTACTTTCCTGTTAACGGGGGGGGGGGGGGGCAAAACTTTAACGGGGG
>LDKF01001634.1:16859-31928 GCA_001026735.1 Rotylenchulus reniformis
CCCCCCCCCCCCGTTAACAGGAAAGTACCATTTTTTATGATTTTTCATGGGTTTAATTATAAGTTCAGGCAAAATCAGGTTTGAGAGCTAGTTTGAAAAAATAAGAAATTTGGAAAAAATTTTTTAAAACCGACTTTCAAAATTTTAATTTCCAATGAACCTAAATCCGTCAAAAAAATTTCTTGCATTGGCAAAGACCTATTGCCACTAATGGCATAGGTTCTTCTTTGTCTAAAGAAAAAAGATACACTTTTGATTTTTAGAAAGAAACTATGATGGGGACATTGACCATTTATGGTAGTGGCCTCAAAATTTTGAGAATTTGTACCCTTCCTTATGAAAATTAAATCATTCTGTATTGAAGTTCCAAAAAAAATCCAATTTTAGTATTGGGCCAAGTGCGTTGCGGCGATCCCCCCCCCNCCCCCCCCCCCCCCCCCCCCCCCCCCGCCGACGAGTAAAAAAAAATTAAATTGGGGAGTGCGGAGAAATTTTGAGAATTTTAGACCTATTTTCTTAAAAAATTAGTCAATGAAATTTCATAGTGTTGAGGTGTGTCGGCGACGGAGAAAATTTTGGAAATTTGGTGAATCTTATGGAAATTTTTTTTTGGAAATTTGGTGAACCTTATGGAAATTTTTTTGACTTGGCATTTCAGGGGGGGACAGGGTCTCCCCCCCTGCTGGCGACGCCCTTGTATTGGGCAATTGACCCCATTTACTCTCCTCCTTGCATGGCTATAAATTAGGCGGATATTATCTTTATCCCAGGGCTAATATAATATAGGAAATTTAAATTGGCTAAAATGGGAATATATTTAATGATTAATCTGACACCAAATTCGAGCATAGCACAGTGAATCATTTAAAAATTGCAGATTTATCAGTAAATACCAATTTTTCCATGGTGTAAAATTCACAAGTAGGTATCCCAACTTCCAGTTGGCCAAGTACCGGGCGCTGATCGACCGATGCGCTCCTCACCTGCGCGAGTTGAGCCTCAAGGCGCTTGATGCGCAAGTCTTTTTTGTGGAGCCAGAATTGCCTTGGTCCAAAATGTGCAATTTGCGTCATTTGTGTTTTTATGCTCGCGTAAGCCCCGACACTTTACGCGCTGTTTCAAAAAATACTCGCCTACAAAGCATCCACTTCTCAAGCATTGTGAGTTATCAGACATATGTAGAATCATCCGGTACCCCTCAATAGAGCAATTTTTTTTAATAGTAAGCAATAAATGCATAAATTTCTTAAGGAATTGCATAAAATGGATTACAAATATAAAGAAACAAAATTTGAGAAATTTTGCTGATTTTGTTATTATGTTATTTTTCGATTGACGCCCCCTCGTACATCGTATGGGTCCCCGATTGATCCCCCCTTGGACACCTATTTTCATTAAATAATTAAGGTTACCAAAAAATAATTTATTAATTAAACATCCCAGAATGGAAAATTAATCGGTCGTCTACACGAGCCTAGTATTCATCCTGCTTCATTCCTCACTATTTTTGCCCATTTTGCAGGACTGGCTCAGTGTTGCGGGAATGCGCGACCTTTTGCGCGTCAATGACGCGTCACTGCAAGCGTTGTGCCTTCCAATGGGCGACTCCCGCTGGGAATCGTTACGTCTTCCTGCACTGCCCTCCTCCCTCCGCTCGCTGCACATCAACCGCTCATTCGGCGGGCAGGAAGAAATCGATGAACTGCTCGAACTTGCCGCCTCGTGTTGTACCCAACTCGCCATGTTGGTGCTGCCGATGCGCCTTGAGATCAACGAGCTGTCGCTGGCCAAGCTAGCCCGATTTGAAAAGTGAGTTTTGGAAATTTAAAAATGATTCGATCGATCCGGATCGTAAAGATCAATCATGAGCCGATCGATTAATTCGGATTGCGATTAAAATTTACTCGGATTGCGATTAAATTTGCTGTTTAACAAAAATAGCAATTTTTAAACTTTTAAAGAATCATTAGACTTCTAAAGAAAATAGTCAATTTTTGGCTTAAGTTAGGAAATTTAATTGTATTAAGCAATTCCGCATCCTTGATAGGGGCCGCCGGAGAAATTGTGAAAATTTAGACAAACTCAGTAAAGGGATCCTCATTTCGGAGGGGGTTGGGCGAGGAGGCTTCAGCTCTGATAGCCTTTTTCGCCCCTGGATCCATTTTTGATAGTTTTAATCCCTTTATTCCATTGATATTTGCTTTTATCTGCTGATCCCAAATATGAGTTTTTAATTTATTACGAACATTTGCCAGCCTCTTCTATCTGCACCTTTGTTTTGATCCGTCCGATGTCAATCTTTTTGGCAACTCATTGGCCAAGATTGACCCACAGCTGAAGGCACTTTTGCTAGAAAGGGTCGACTCTAAGGTAAATGGAAAAAAAGGAGTTTTCTTAAGGGATCAATGGATTCTTATTCTTTTTTTAGAAAATTGCATATGTATGTACCGTATTCCCTCTAATAAGATCCCCGGTCCTCCTATTTTAGATAAATACCGTCTTCCGATGTCTAACTTTTTGTCGCTTAACCAAGTTCAATTCTGTTGTTGAGTTTCCATTATTTTATTATATAATTCTATGCAAAAAACAAATCATATATCACAGCAATCTGCCAAAAAATAAATATTATTAATAACCTTCAAATTTTAAAAATGGACTTTTTATTAAGAGCAATAATTCTTATCCCGTAGGTTATCCATTTGGTTGCAAAGCATTGTCCCCTTTTGGAGCATTATCATTTTGACATCGGCTACTGTCCCGATCACGAAGCAGAAAGGTGAGGGGATTTTTACGTATATAAAATTTTAATCGGATTTGTATTTAATATTTACTACAGAGGATAGAGGAATAAGACTATCAAGGGCTCTAATAGAATAGTATGAGCCGAAGCCCATTCGAATTGGTTCATTGTGAAAAAGTTATGGCCAAAATAAATGGTTTTGGCCAACTCACAGTATTCTGGCCATAACTTGTTACAGTAACCACGTCGGTTGGGTCTTACTTTTTATTTATTTTTTTCAGCTTGTTTTCCGCTCTCCACTCCATGTTCCAACTTGCCCATCTGCGCTCTGTGTCCGTCCACTACAACTACACTAACTTGCTCCAATGCACTCAAATTTTGCCCACATTCAATGC
Organism: Rotylenchulus reniformis; assembly: GCA_001026735.1. Taxonomy (NCBI): domain Eukaryota; kingdom Metazoa; phylum Nematoda; class Chromadorea; order Rhabditida; family Hoplolaimidae; genus Rotylenchulus; species Rotylenchulus reniformis. The sequence goes on from LDKF01001634.1 coordinate 19,995, forward strand.
ATTGAAAAACAAAGGCGATATCGAGGTGAAAGAAAGGGATCAGAATAAAAAATTCGAAAAAATAATTATTTTTAATTAACATTAGGGCATGAATAGAGGGGAACTCGCGGAAAAAATGAAAGAAAAGCATTTGCTTTGAAAAATATATTTATTAATTTTATTGGAAATTTTTTAAAACAAGATAGATAAAAAAAAAGTTATAGTAGAATTCAAATAGATTATTACAATACACAGTACAAAAAACATGTGGAAAAATACAAATGTGAAAAAATAGGATTTGAAAAAGAGAAGATTAGATCACAAAACACTATTTACAGATTCGCTTCAAAAATATGAAAGTTTAAAAAAATGGAAGATTTTTTTGGCAATGAATGTTGTACAGTATTGATTTTAACACAGATGGAAAAAACGCAGTATACAATACTCATGTCAGTATTACTGATAAAAATTTGAAGAATTTTAATAATTTTTTATTTTTACAGTATCTGCTTGTATCGTGGGGATTGCCCCTGACTGTGTGTTTCGTCACAGATTTGTGCCAACTTAATCCTGTATGTTCGAAGAGGGTTCAACCTTTGAATTTATTTTAAAAATTGTAATTTTTTCATAGGAATTTTAACAAATAAATTTTATTACAAAAATAAATGGAAATTGTTGCAATTTATGGCACTCCGAGAAATATATGTCATTTTAATTTTTACTGCTAAAAACATCTTATAATCTGATTGGAACAAATACAAATCTCGTCATATCACATCGTACCATTATATCGTATATCAATATTTAAAAATTATATCGTAACAAGTAAAAACATAAATTAGAAAAGGAAAAAATTAACGATAATTATTAAATTAAAAATTATAAAGTTTATCTTCGGTTTTCTGATTCCATAAGTTGTGCAAGCTGACCTGCCCAATCCGCAATGACGATTACATGCTCACAGAGGTGGACAAGCTGAACACACTGTTGCAGAACATGGACGGACCTCTGGAGTTGGAGCTGCTCGTGCCTCCACTGTCTCCCTATTGTCCGCCCAAGCTGAACGCGGGGGATAACAGTAGGGTCCGGGTCCGGGAAACGGACCAATTGCCGGAGAGCATCAGCCAGCCGGTGTTACGCCAGTTTTGGTCCCGGATAATGGATTCAGTGCCGTGAGTTTTTTTAGAATTTTATTTTTTTTATCATTTTTAGGCCTTACCAAATTTAATTTTTACCAAATGTTTTTAGTTTTTAGAAATTAAATTGAATTTTTTCCTTAGTGTTAGGGCTAATTCTGGAAAATTATTGTTTTTTATTTTGATTTTATGGGCTTCATTTACCTTTATTAAATTATCAAATCAACATCTTGCAAATTAAAATACATGAAATCGTATAATTTTTCTTATCCTCCTGAGTTTTTTATTCATAATTTTTATTTTTTCCCCTTGAAATCTTAAATGTCTTCCATCCCTCTACAGTGATCTGCTTTTCTCGGACGACTGATCAAAGAAGGGGAAGTATTTGAAAAATACCCGGATATTACAAACGGCGATATTACCCGCGTGAAAAATTATTTACAGTTATATTTTTACAATTTCCGTAAAAATGATTTTCCTTGAAGTTCGGTTGGAAAAAAGAATTTGGTTGGATCTAGATGTGTTTGTTTGAAATTTATTTGTGGACCATGACAATTCGATTATTTCTCTTCTTAAATGTTAACTTTATTATGATCCGAATTTTAAAAATGCAATTCTTTTGAAAATTTTCAACTTCCTTGTTATATTTAATTATGGATCCCAATTTTCTGTAGAATATTCTATAATATCTAATTTTGCATGTAAGAATTATCTAGTAAAGCTCTTATTTTTAATGAATGCGATGACTTAAAAAATTAAAAATCCAATTCGGGATCGGGATATCCTGATTGCAAATTTCTAGATTATCCCGAAATCCCGTGATTTTTTTTCGGGATTTTCAAAAAATGGCTTAAAAATATAAAATTTTTTAAAGAAAAATTCAAAAAGTCGTAAAAATTTAATAATTGAAAATTTCGTATCCATTAACTAGACAAATTTAAAAGGAAGCCGATCATTTGCGCAGTGATCACTTTTGGGCAGTAAAAATGAAAGGGCAAAAATGATATGCATTTTAAAAAATTCTTTTAAAAAATTTCAAATTTCTATTCAAAATCTTAAAAAATTCAAAATTATTATTCTCGTAAAACTCAATTGAAATCTTGAATTTAGGGATTCTGGATCCCGCATTCGGGATCGGCCATTTCGGGATTCGGGATCAAAATCCCGATCCCGAAACTTCGGGATCCCGATCCCGACCTACACTAGTTAAAACAATAGTCTATTTTTTTTATTATTTTAAATAAACCGAGAATGAATGTTTAGAAACAATTATAAAACCTAAATCTCTCTTACAATTTGTTTCCGAAAATTTCTCTTATTTCAAAAATTATGGAGCCTTTAATATAATTTTTATCTATACGGAGAATAAAAGTATTTTTTAACTGTAATATATATTCTATTTTGTTAGCCATTTACTTTATCATTTAGATCCTTAATATATCATCTGCATGCTTTTTAATTTTTACACGGAAGCATTCTAGGAAATCCTTTAAATAAAGGACACTAACAAGGTTATTGGCTTACATTAAAAAGGTGCTGGGTCGTTTTAAAAAATATCATAATGGGCGTTTCAAAAAAATGATCAAAACTCAATATGTCCTCTAAAAACTTATTTGTTAGGCCTGTTAGACCTAAGGTACAAAAGGCAAAGTTGTGCAGAATTTTATGCTCTATCTGCTGGTATAAATTTTTTTTGAATTTCGAACAAAAATATCGAAAAAATTCAAAAATATCGAAAAATACAGTTTTTTCGACTTTTTTAAAAATTTTGTTCGAAATTCGGAAAAATTTTTATATCAGCAGATAGAGCATAAAATTCTGCACAACTTTGCCTTTTATACATTTGGTCTAACAGGTCTAACAAAAAAATTTTAGAGGACATATTGAGTTTTGATCTATTTTTTTAAAACGCCCATTATGATATTTTTAAAACGCCATAGCACCATTAAAAATAAAGAAGAAATTTTTTATTTATTTTACATTTATCTTATATAAAATCAATTTTTCACTAAAATTTAAAATTGTTCCAAGGTTTATTAGAATTTTTTGGTCAAATCTTAACGAATAATAAAAAACAATGGCCGAATCTGAATTTTTTGCCTAATGCTCAACTTTTAGGCATCTCTCCTTATTTTACTTTTTTCTTAAAAAATACATGGCATCTAGTTGTAATACTTGCAATAAATAATTATTTTATATTTTCGTAAAAGATTAAATGGAGATTAATTAAACAATTTGTGAAATAATAGAAACCAAAAATTGAAAATATTTTGATCAAACTGAATTCTGCGATCAGTTCTAACTCATTCTCTTCTCGATCAATCATCCATATTGCCCAGCTCGCTGGGACAGGGAGGAATACATCTATGTACTATGTATAATGAATTAGCAATAAGTGTTATTAAAATTTTTTATGATTCAAAAACATAATGAGAGAACAACGCCAAAATCCAAAAAAAATATTTCCGAAAAATGAACTATTTATTTTAAATAAGTTTATGAAGATCATGGTTATTTTTTTTAATATTGGCCAAAAATGTATAAAATGAAAAGAAAAAACTTACGGCACTGATAAGCCCATTGCACGGGTCCAAAACTCGCGCAACATCGGCTCGCTGATGCGTTCTGTCCCCTGCTGATGATGTGCCCTGACTCGGACCAAGCTGTTCCCTTCCCTTTTCAGTTTGGGCGGATAATATTCGAACAGCTCCAACTTTAGGGGTCCCAGATTTGCGCAGGTCAACTTGCGCAGCTTCTTTATTCGAAAAAAGGAAATTGTGTAATAACTTTCGAAATTACTTAATAATTTTACTAACAAAGAACCAACATTATAGTCAAACTGATGCAATTTTTACCAAAGATCCAAAATTATGCGACATGCATCTGTTTAGCTTTAATTGTGAGGCATTTCTTCGCAAATTTTATATTACAAACTCAAATTGCTTGGAAATTTATTTAAGATTCCACAATAAAATTGTAGTTTTTTTCCTTAAAAATTTTAAGTTGATATATTAAAAGAACCAAAATGCTGGGCAACTTGCTGTATAATTTATTAATGTTTAAAAATGGTTAAATAGAATACTAATCCTAGTAGATATTCCAAGCTTCAACATACAGGATTACGTTGGAACAAATTTATGACGCATTCTTCAGTCAATGGCAATCCCCGAGGCAGATGTAGATACTGCAAAGTAACAAGCAATTAAATTAAAAATGCATTTTAAAGATTTTTCGTTCATTTGATAATAAATTTGATAATTAAAAGATAATTTTCTTTTCTACCTCACTCCCTCATATTTTATTAATACTTAGTGTGTAACATAAGGTGCCGGGTTGTTTTTAAAAAAGTGCCAAAATTCAGAATTTTCTCCAAAAAGTTTATTATAAAGTTTTCTAGGCCAAAACTTCCAGCAATAAAATTGTGCAAAATTTTATGCTCTATCTTTTCATATTTTTAGTTTTTCGTAATTCGGCCAAAAAGTTCGAACTTTTACGAAAATATCAAAAAATAGGGTATTTCACGTAATTTCGAATTTTTTTGTTCGAATTTCGAAAAAAATAAAAATACCGGCAGATAGAGCATAAAATTCTGCACAATTTCTACGCCGGAAATTTTGGCCTAGATAGCTTTACCAAAAAAAAGTTTTTGTAAAACAAACTGAGTTTTGGCACTTTTTTTTGGCACGCCAAAAAAAAAGTTTTGGCACGCCATAGCACCTAACATAAGTTCTCTTCCTCATTCACCTATGTCTTAAAATATTTATTAATAAAATCAAATTAGACCAAACCAATCTTTGTAATATCATCCACCATTGAATCGAAGAAAATACATTCAAAGGTCATTTTTAATGTAGCCAAATTGAACTAATTTTTCTCCATACTAGAATGGGATAGAAAAACCCAATCAGCTGAAGATGTTCTGATAGGACATAATCTTATAAAATTTTAGTAAAATGAGTTAAGCTGGCCTAAATTTCCCTGGCGTTTTTTTTTGAAAGGTCGGTTTAAGCTAGCCTTCCAAAAATGTTTTTTTAATGAAAACTGCCAGGAAGAAGCTATGAGAATTGAACTGTTGAGCAATTATACCTAATCTGGCATAAAACTATTGACTATTGAATGAATGGTCATTTAAAAAGTCTAAATAACTACATAATATTACCATTTTATCCCCATAAAATGCCCTAATTTTGGGGTATTTGATTGACTTCCTCTTATTATCGTACATTATTATTATTATTCATCCACCTACTTCTAAGTTGCTCTTTGCATTCAGAGCTTCGATTACGGCCAAAATTTGTGTGTCTAACCAGTTGTACCGATCATAGCGGATTGATAGCGAACGCAGATGGGCAAGTTGGAACACGGATTGGAGGGCGGATAGAAGTCTGTAAAATTCGATAAATGGGGGTATATGGAAAGGAAACTGATCAGTGATCAGAAAAAATGGGAACTTTAACGGGAATGGGACTGGAAATTGGGGAAGTAATTTGATCACCTGCTCTACAAAATAAAACAAACTACAGACGGCCAAATCAAATTCCGGTGCCGTAATCCATATTTACAGAAAAAATTCTTCTCACCCTTCTTCATAGCAATCGTAGATTTCATATGAAAGGTGCTCCAACAAGGGACAATGCATTGCAATCAGATGGAGAATCTGTGAGATTTTTACCAGGGGTTAAGCATTTCACCAAAATATTTTGGAAGAATTGCCAATTTCGGTTGAACTTTTAGAACTTTAAATTATTGAAATTACCAAAAAATTCAAATTTTTTCACAGGCATTTAGCACTAAATTAAAAAAATAAAACCCCAAATGTATTTATATACTAAATTATTATTTTATTTATTCAGAAAAATGGAGCCAGAACTCAATTCAAAAGAGGTAATTAATGATTAAAATGAAGTTTTTTATGAAGAAATCGAGTTAAGAAAAAAATAGAAGCGAACTTGATTTAACCAAGCCGGATCGTTCTTTTTTGCGTTATTTCCAGTTCAAAGAGGGCGGGCGGCTAACCAAGGGCCAAATGCAGAAGATATTCCAAAATTATGTAAAAAATGTCAGCTTCTCGGGGATGGAAAAGTATTTAAAATAGGGAAAGATGAATTAAAGAAAAAAATTGATCCATAGGTAGCAATCATAAAAAATAATTGAATATAATACTTATACATATAAGTAATGTGAAATTAGATCAATCATAAAAAAGGGATGTGGGAGATGAACCAATAGCGATTTATAAAAAAAATTACATAAATTAAAAACATAATGAGCAAAATAAAAAGAAAATTGTCAACACAAATATTTTGATCCTTCTTTCTCGCCGATCACTCGTCCAACTCACCCAGATCCCTAGATTTATGGAGTTATTTAAATATTTAAGATTTTTTGATAATTTATAATATGGATGTAATTTTATGCAACAAAAAGAAATTTAGCTGATTCTGACATATACAGGAAAAATAATTTTTATTTAACAAAAAGAATAAGGACAGTTTTTTTATTGAAATCAGTGGCCCAGCTAGATAATTAAAAATTATCAAAAATGTCACTCACGGCACTGATGAGTCCATTGCCCGGGCCCATAATTGGCGCAATATGGGCTGACTGATGCTCTCCGGCGAAAAGTTTGCCCGGACCCGGATCCTGCTGTTCTCGTCCATTTCCAGCTCGGACGGACAATGCGTGAACACCTCCACCTCCAGTGGTCTGTCCATGTTCCGCAACAGCGTGTTCAGCTTGCACAGTGCTACGGGTGTTTGATCTCGACGGATTGCGCAAGTCAGCTTGAACAGCTTCTGAAAAGTAGCGAAGTCATGGTACCTAACAAAGAACACTGGAATTGTTTGTCAATGTAAAAATAAAAACATTTAAGAAATTCTAATTATATCTAAAAGCCCCGGTTGCGATGGCCGACAGCCGGGGTGATTCACTGCGTCTTGTGGCATTGCCCTATTCACTTCGCTCTTTGCATTTGCACATCCACTATGGCGTCAATGGCAACCAGAATTCCACCCATCGCACCGACGAACTGCTCGAACTCGCCGCCAACTGTTGTCCTCAACTCTCCATCTTGGTGTTGCCGATCTACTTTAGTGTCAGCGAGCTATCGCTGACCAAGCTCGCGCAGTTTGAAAAGTTGGTTGTACAGAATTAATCAGATTGATGATCAGTAGAATCATGCGTGATTCATGTCCAATTGTTTGTGTGGGTTCAATTGTAACTGAATCATGATTTCTTTTGTTATTATTAATATTATTTCGGATTCAAGAACATAAGATTATAACCGGATGTTTACTTGCTAAAAACCGAAATTAATTAACTATTTTAGTTTTTTTACCCCAAAAAGTTGCTGAAAGCCAAAAAAGGGCCAAAATAATTTTTATCCCATTTTTATTGCATTTTTATGAAGGAATTTTGGCCCGAAAAAGATCCAAAATAGTTTTTATAATTAAAAAAACATCTTTAAAATGCTTCAAAACCATTTAAAAAACATGTTTGCATATTTCGCTAGATAAATGAAAATAAAAAAATAGTTTAATAAAAATCCTGGCTCTAGTTATAATTTATAAAATTTGAACGTTTTGATAGCCTCTTCTATCTGCGTCTCTGTATCGATATTACGCAAGCCACCCTATTTGGCAATGCTTTGGCAAAAATTGGTGCGAAATTGCGGGCGCTTTTTCTGGGATATGTTGATTCAAGGGTAAGTAACATTTAACAGATTAGACATTTTATTTAAAAAAAAAATAAATAAAAATGGATAATTTGAAAATAATTAACAAATATTTTCCACAGGTTCTCCATCTGATCGCGGAGCATTGTCCTTTGTTGGAGCACTGTTACATTAACATCGCCTATCGCACTCCCCAAGAAGCAGAAGGGTGAAGAAAAATTTATGCGTTTTAATTAATGTGGATTTGCAGTTTATACACAGTGGGAAATTCAAATGATAACTACCGATCCATTTATTTTTTTACCTTGAATCGGCAATGAGACCAATTTATGAAACGAAAAAATATTATCAGAGAAAGGAAAAAAGAAAGATCACTAACATAAAAATACTTTCAAAAGTTGAAAACTAACAACCGATCCTATCCTTTACTGAAGGAAAGTTTTCGTTGTAATAATTTCCGATATTCACATCTTCAAACGATTCGAGGCAAAAAATGGATGGATCAGTATTTTCCCATGAAAATAGGGGTTTTAATGAGATTTTTTTTTAAAAAAATCGGAGAAAATAAATGAGAATAAACAAAATACATTAGGTTTTCTTTAAGAGAATGTCAAAAAAACGCTATTCTCTTTTTTTCTGCGTTAACCTTAATTGTGCATAATCATAACAAGAATCTTTAATGCCAAAAACGAAAATCCGTCCCTTTAGTATCACTACCTAATCGCTAGTGATGTTCGAGACCCAAATTTTCCCGAGACTCGAGAAACGAGACCGAGACCGATATTTTGCCCCGAGACCGAGACTTGACCCCGAGACTCGAGACCGAGAGTCGAGACCGAGACTTGACCCCGAGACTCGAGACCGAGAGTCGAGACCGAGACTTTTTAAAAAAATTTGGAAAAATTTTAAATTTTAAACTAATAAAAGTCAAAAATTCTTATAAGCAAAGCTAAAATACCTAAAAAATCTGTGAACATTAGATTTTGAGAGATTTTTAGTGTAGATACCAGTCAAATTTTATGAAATTTTCAAATTATCAAATTTCCTCCGGCGACCCTTCTATCGTTATCGGCACCCATTATAATGAGTGCTTTAAAAACATCTTTACGAAAGAAAGTGATAAATTCTCGGTACGTCAAGAAAAGACCCTAAATTCTCAAAATAAAAAAAAAGAATGTAAGTATCCCAAGTCCAAATCCTGACTATATCCCGAAGGCCAATTTTCGCTGCGAATATCTATAAAATTATTTATTTTTTTATTCACTAAAATCCTCAAAAAACAGATATTTCATGTTGTAAAATCGATCTAAAATTTTAGACTTAAGTGTTATACGTCTCTAAGTTTTTTAGGGTGCCGGTGGTCCTGACTCCTGACAGGGGCCGCCGGAGAAAATTTTTAAAAAATGACCCATTATTAAAGAAATTTTGTTAACTTTCCCGTTCGAAAATGCCAGAATATCCAGTGTAAAAAAGTCTCGTTTTCGAGACTCAAAACCCGAGACCGAGACCCGAAAAACCCGAGAAAAATCTCGACTCGAGAGTCGAGACCGAGACTCTCGAACATCTCTACTAATCGCCATACAAATTATTCCTAAAAACAATCTTCTACAAGCATAAGCATCTCATTTTTCTATAGGCTATTATTGTCCGGCCTCCAATCCGTGTTCCAACTGATACATCTCCGCTCGGTGTCAATTAATTACGACCGCCATCATCAATTAGCCGACCAAATTTTGGACGCAATCAATGGACTGAATGCTAAGGGACACCTTGAGGTATGCGAAAAAATTAAAAATTCACAAAAATTAAGCAATGATATTTTAAGGTTAGGATATGGGACTGAAGTGATGTATGTAAAAATTAAATTTGATGAAAGTTTATTCGAAAAATGTTTTTTTAAAATTTATTTATTATAATATTAATGAAAAAGCATCAAAAATGCTGCCCATAAGATAAAAAATTCAAAAAAAATTACGTGTAAATAGATTTATTTTTCTTAATATTTCATTGAAAGGGAGTTTGACAAAAAAGACATTGAATTCAAAAAAAGAAGAAAAGCTGAGTTTTATCCAATATTAGATGATATTCAGTCTTCGTCCCTTCTCCAATCAAAGTCCGCGCTTTGCATTTTATTAAGCTGAACACGAAACATAATAAATTTACTTTGAAAATTAGAAATTTCGAACAGCTAAAAAATTGAATTTTTAATTTAAACGAGCTTCTAAAAAAATATTTGAAAAACAAATATTTTTGCTGAAAGATCAAACAATTGAATGAATTTGTGGATTGAGATCTGAATTCTCGTGGGAAATTCAATAATCTGTGTAAATAAAAATATTTTGTAAAGATTTAAAAATTGTTATGTAATAATTTTTTTTGTTCATTTAGTACCTACATCTTTGTCATGATTTATCGCTGCCTGTCGCGTTTGTCAAAAATTTAATCCAACTTAATCCTGTATGTTCGGGCATGACAAGGGATTTTTACGATTTTTTAATATACATATCTATTTTTTTAAATTATTATTATTTTTGGATAGGAATAGGGAAAAAATTAGGTTTATTATTATAAATATATGTACTATATCTAAAAACTTTATCGGGAAAATCAGTTTGATTAAGAGGTTTTGATTTACTAAATTGCAGTTTCCATTCTATTGGTTATATTTGGTTAAAAATCGGTTACCGTGCAAGTTTGATTTATTTTGTAAAATTATCGTGTAAGTTAGAGGTCGAAGCTCGCTCCGGCCCGGACTCCGGTTTCCGGATCCGGTCCGGGGGTGATCCTAATGCTGATCCGTGATCCGGGGGTTTTTTAATCTCGAACTCTAATGCAAATGGTTTTTTATTCAAATTAACATAGGTTGCTAAACGAACTACTTGCTTTCATCACAGAAGTTGCGCAAACTGGTCTGCACGATTCAAGACAATCATACGCCTGCAGAGCTGGATGAACTCAAAACGCTGTTGCAGAACATGGACGGGCCCTTGGAGCTGGAGCTGTTCAGAGAGCATTGTCCACCCGAGCTGGAAACGGGGAAGCACAGCAGGATCCAAGTCCGGAAAGAATATTCGCCGGAAAGCATCAGCGAGCCGATGTTGCGCCAGTTTTGGGCCCAGGCAATGGACTCAGTGCCGTGAGTTATTTTTCGACAAAATTTTATTTTTTTTTCATTTAATCTTTGGAGCAATAATGGAATAAATACTTCTATCCACGAATATCGCTCATTTTTAAAAAAATAAATCATTTTTTCTTATAAACCACGTATTTCAAAGACAAAAAAACTGAAATAGTTTTGTGCAAGCTGAATACTATCAATATTTTTCACTTTTTTGATATATTTGAAAAAAATTCTTAAAATAATATCCTCACTTCAAGTGATCTGCTGGACAACTTTTACGATGACCACCTTTGATCGGAGTGGAAGAAGGATCAACATATTTTCATCCGCCGATGATTTTCCAATTTTTCTTTCTGTTTTTCATTAAACTTTACTTTTGAGAATTTTTTTCTGTTAATTTTTTATATGAAAAATACCAGAGTTATGATGAATAAACTTGATAATTTATTCGCTATCAATGGAGCCCATTCAAGAACAGGAAACAGATGAGATTGACATTTCAACTCTTAAGTTTTCTTGTGCTTTTTGTATCTATAAGTTCATATATGTCAAAAAACTATATACTCCTTACCAATGTTGCAATGACCCAACTTGACCAATAATTTCGTTCTGATTCAAATCGGCCTAAATTCCTACATTCCCTTATCACCAATTCCCCATAGACCACTTTAAATCATATCCTTTGTCGGCCCCTTTTCACATGAATTCATCTTATATTCAAATCCCTTCTGATCACCCTCCCCTTTGTCGGTACCCACTCATTTCCTCTTCTCTGACCGATCACTGATAACCACTTTTTATGTCACTATATAAGTTTGGAATCTATATGCATTATCATCCCACTTTTACTTCGGAATATAAACTTTTCCTTCAAGTCCTCCCAACTACCTTCGGCAGAGTCCTCCAGTTTTTCGGCGTTTTCCAACTTGCTCGTCCTCCCTTCCCAAGTCCCTAGTTCCGAATTCCCTTTTCCCCAACCTTCGTCTAATCCCCTCCAACTCTCCAACCAGGGTTCCAGCACTTCA
>LDKF01001635.1:4201-30916 GCA_001026735.1 Rotylenchulus reniformis
AACAAAAATGTCGAAAAAAGTCAAAAATATCGAAAAATACGATTTTTTGACTTTTTCGACATTTTTGTTAGAAATTCGAAAAAAAATTTATACTAGCAGATAGAGCATAAAATTCTGCACAACTTGCCTTTTATACATTTGGTCTAACAGGCCTAACAAAAAAGTTTTAGTGGACATTTTGAGTTTTGATCCTTTTTTTAAAAACGCCCATTTATACTTTTTTAAAACGACCCGGCACCATTCTAAAGTTTTAAATAGGTAGGCAAAAATATTTAGTTATTTTTTAATTTTAGGTCTGAATAGAATTTTACTTTTTAGAAATTTTCATTGTCAGATGTTCTTTTCCACGAATTATTAACTTACGGAATCGGGTTGTTTCTTCTTTCCTCGTTCCATCCGCAACGATTTGCCTATAAGCTCTTCCAACTTGACTTGTGGAGATGCATACCTAAAAATTTTTTTTTGTAAATAATACACGAATATAAGAATACTTTTTGTAAAACTCGTCGAATTTCCTTTTCACCGAATTCTCGCCTCCAAAACCTAGTGCGGTGTGATAGAGAGGGGCCGCCAAATTTTTTTTCCACTATTATATTATAAATAAAATTGTAATTAATTTGTATTTAGTATTTACCTCCCCAATGCGCAATATATTTCATTGCCTCCGCATAAAATTGGCTGGAACCTAAAAAGTGGATCGGATATCGGCAATTTAAAGACTTATGTACTGATCGATCCATCGGATTTTTTCTTTAGCAGTGCTGGAAATGCTTTTTCGCCATGTTTGTTTGGAAAGGTCAACCCCAAAGATGCCTATTCCGTCGCATACAGTACCTAACAAAATAATTGAAATATTGAACATGTAATTTATTCAATTACCATCATCATCACATTCATATCGTAAATTCAGGGCAATGATTAAGATTGAGCTGGTAAATTTGTTCGAAATTCCAAGCCAAAATAAGAAAATAAAGATGATCATTTTCGAATGAATTCTAAAAATCAATATTTTCAGCAATATTTTTCACCCAAATGGAAATTATTTTTCAATAAATAACTTATGAAAAATTTAAAAAATTATGAAAAAATAGGCCGAATGTATAGCTTGCTTAAACATGGAGAAATTCCTATGATCAGTGCTTAATTCGCAAAATAAGTAAAAATAAATAAAATTGGCGAGATTGTTTTTAAATTTTTTAAAATCAAAACTACAAATCAAAACTACAATATACTTTTTTTTAATTCTCAAGGATTGAGTACTTATTAGTGCGGGTTCGGGATTCGGGTCCATAAATGTCTGGTTTTATCCACGTATTGGATCCTAGAGTGCGGGTCCTCACGTGTCGAATAATATGCATATTAAAGACAATTTACCCAAATTTCTCCCAGTCAATAATTTTACACATCAACTCTGACAAATAGGTAATTTGAGCAATTTCATCTCTGTATAGGGCAACCGCATTTTCGACTTCTCTGTATTCTTCGAAGTAGGTTTTTTTCCAATTTAAGGTTTTTAACTACATTAATTACAACAAATTACATTTGTTAAGTCATCAAGCCAAAATTTGCAAAAAAAAAACTCACGAATAACCATAGTTAGATTAAATCATCAAAAGACTTTTTAAAGCATAAAAAGAAGATCGTTTTTAATTGTTGGATTTTTACTTATAATATATTTTTATTTTGGATTTTCCAAATCAGTACATCTACTTTTAACTTTTATTTACAAGTTAGCAGAATTTTTAATGATAGTTTTCACAAAATGTAAAGGCTCAAACTTTCATTTATAAGATCACCAGGAAAAAGAGAACCAATTTGACATCCGACATCAAAAGGAGGACTTTTCATTTTCTGCGAATTTTAAATTTAATTATTTTTATTTATTTACTAATCGAACATTTTTTTACTTTCCTATATTGTAAAAGTTTGTGTTGATTGGACATAAATCTATACAAAATTATTTGCGATTGACTAACATTTCCAGATTCCAGATTGATTGCATATCTCCAATTATGGGTTTAAAAATAGCGAATATTTGGCATAAAGTAATGTTAGTTTAAGCATCTGCTGATAAGATAGGTGTACTTTTTGTCCAGGTTTTTTCAAATGATCAGTGGCTAAAATTTTTTTGAGCTTAATAATAATTATTATCTGTCTTAACTCCTAATGTATGATATTTTATCGGGCTACATGCCTCTGTCCTAATAGAAAACTGCCCCAGCCCCAAAAATATCCTTTGAAGACTGGGATGGGGGGGGGGGCTATTGCTTGGCAAAAATCAAATATGCACATCTATCTTGCTGCCAGCAAAAGTTTCCATTTTCAGGTTAGCTAGAATTTTTTTTTTGAATTTTTCAAAATTTCGCAAAATCAAAAATCAACAGTTGACCTGATCCCCTTAACGGTATGGCTAGTATGGGTCCCAATATATTTGAGTCAGTGGCATAGGTATATGTAACTTCATAACAGCTTAAATTCGACTAGAATAAACACCATTGCTACATTTATAGCAATTTTTTGTGTACTTTAACTTTAAACCATCGGTTTAGCATCTTTTGATCAAAATCTATTCATTTATTTCCTTCATTCTGTCCATTCAAGATTATTTTTTTTCAACCGGGAATTTATGCGGTTGCCGAATTTATAATTAATTGAGATTAATGATGAATTGGAATAAAAAGCACAAGTAAATCCACCGCTGTCACCACCAGCAAATGCTGTGCCACGATGTGCTGGTGGATGTTTGCCGATTCTTGACCCGACAACAGTTGGCCAACTCCGTTGCCCTGCTGAGCCGACAATGTTGGCTGGGATTGTTCCAGCCGGACAACCCATTTCACACCTATCCCTGCCATGTGGTCGACGAGCTGGACTTCTCAATGGATGATTACTTCGATGGCAATTGTTACAAAGAGGTTTTGCTCCGAAATATTCATTACATAAAAGACAAAATTTTGCAGAATTTTATGCTATTTCTGATGATATAAAGTGTTTTCTGGCTGGCTATCTGAATTTGGGGATCAATACTACTAGTATGTAGGTATATATTCTTTCAATATAACCCAAAGAAAATCAAATAGAGCAAAAAATTTGTTGGTTTTATTTTTCCCACCAAAATTCCCACCCCACCAAAAAACATTTTATCAAAAGGCGTTTTTTCCGGTGCTAGGGCTTTAAAAAAAAATTCGCCAATGTGGCCATGGCCGAAAACTTTTTTCGTAGACCAGTTAGACCAAAAGTATAAAAAGCAAAAATGTGCAGAATTTTATTCTCTATCTGCTGGTATTTTTATTTTTTTGAAATTCGGCCAAAAAAGTTCAAATTTTTCCCGAATACCGAAAAATTGTTTTTAGGGGATATTTTGAATTTTTTGGCCGAGTTTCGAAAAAATAAAAATATCATTCGAATCAGCATAAAATTCTGCGCAACTTTGCCTTTTATACCTTTTGTCTAACAAGTCTAACAAAAAAGTTTTCGGCCAGACTGATCACATTAGCGAATTTTTTTTAACGTCCTAGCACCGTTTTTCCTACCATCATATTTACATTGTACATTGTTTTTGTTATTTTTTATGTTTTAAATTTAGACATCAGTAGTCGAATGTAATAAGTCACGGCCTGAACTTTCTCTTAGGTATTATTAAATAATTTCTTTAATATTCATTTAGTTTAATTTTCAACATATCCAAAATTTAGGCATTTTTTGTGGCCATTTTCTCGGATGGCAGCAACAGGCATAGAACTGATTTGCTGCGGTTGGATGACGAGGATGATCGCCCGACACTGGCACTTGATGCGGTGATGGCACCCCCAAGTTGGGTGCGGTTCAAGCTGGTTCGTGTTCAGCTCCGCGCGTTGCTTGACTATCAAGGAATGTGGGTGTTCTTTGATATTAGGTAGAGCGGGATCAGAGGATCCCGGTAAATTTCCAGAATTGGGTTTGCCAGCCAGAAAAATAGAGATAATCCCGAAATCCCGAGTAAAATTTCGGGAATTGAGCAAAAATGCAAAGTTATGGCCTAAAACTTAAAAAACGAATAAGAAACGTGCTAATTTAATCAAAAATAACTTAAAAACAATAAAATTTTCAAAAGAAAAATTTTAAAAAATTTCGTTTTATAGGCAAAAAATGTTTTTTTCAAAATATTTTCTCGGGATCCCGGACTGGATTGAAATCAAGGATCCCAGCTTCGGAATCGGGATTGACAATTTCGTGATTTTAATCCCGATCCACAACCTTCGGGATTCTGGCTTCAATCCCGATCCTGCTCTACCCTATTTGATATATCCTCGAGAAAAATTTATAATATTGTACAAAAAATATATGTCCTTGACAATGGACAAAGCCAGAATGAGCGAAATTTCAAAAAAATTCTCACAAAAAATCATGAAGATTTTTCTGATACTGCCTTTGGAAGTTTGGGCCAGCTATTTGAAAATTTTTTTTTTTGAAAACATTGATACTTTTTGACAACAGAGCACCTTTCCCTATATTTTAAGTTAAAAATTGAAATTATATAAATCTATGTTTTTAACCAAGAAGGACTAATAAGCATGATGAAAGAAGAGGGAATTTACGGTGTTAGGGCATTAAAAAAGTGCCAAATGCAAGAGCTTAGCCGAAAACTTTTTTTGTTAGACCTGTTAGACAAAAGGTATACAAGGCAAAGTTGTGCAGAATTTTATGCTGATTCGAATGATATAAAAATTTTTCCGAAATTCTAACAAAAAGTTCGAAATATCCCCTAAAAACCGTATTTTTCAGTATTTCGGCAAAATTTTGAACTTTTTGGCCGAATTTCAAAAAACAAAATATACCTTTCGAATCAGCATAAAATTCTGAACAATTTGGCCTTTTATACTTTTTGTCTAACAGGTCTAACAAAAAAGTTTTCGGCCAAGCTCTTGCATTTGGCACTTTTTTTAACGCCCCATTTGGCACTATTTTTTAAAGCCTCAGCACCGGAATTTACAGGGTCATTTTTATGGATAATTCTGCTGCAATTCTTTTATTTTTTTCATTATATTTTTTTCCTTAATTTTGCCTTCCTTATTAGACCCAATTTGTCGCATCAAGAGGAGGAGGAGGAGGATGAGGAGTTTGAGCCGGAACAGTATGAAACAACACCATTCACATACATTGTTGAGTCCGATTCAATTAGCACCGACAGCAGCAGGTATTTTCCGGTGCTAGGAAGTGCTATAGTCTGGCCGAAAACTTTTTTTTGAAGCTTACTAGGCCAAAGGACAAAAAGTAAACTTGTGCAGAATTTTATGCTCTATATGTATACTAGCCTTTTAATTTTTTGAAATTCGGCCAAAAGTTTGAATTTTTCGATAAGGTTTTCAATTTGCCAGACTATAGCATTTGGCGGTTTTTTAACATCCTAACACCGTATTCTCCTTTAATTTTGGGCCTATAAAAAGCGGAGAACCAGTTGATACTTGGAGGCTGGTAGGGAGTCATTTTTGGAACTCAAAATGACAGTTAAAATAGAAATCTTGAACTGATTGCATTGCTTTTTGAGCCTTTTTTGGTCATTTTTGCTTTGAATTGAACCAAATAGGCCTTGAAATTTTTGGGATGGGGTGACCAATGTGGTGACTGTTTTAAAATTTTTAATTAATAAATCCCTCAAAGCACCGCGACCCGCTTGGACCATCGCAAGTTGGAGCTGTTGGACCTACTCTCCTCTGTCAATTTTCGTGGTGCCAGTCTATTGTTCAACTACAATTTCGCACCGTTCCACGACCGTCCAGGGTGCTCTGCATTTTTGTCCGACAAATTCTTTGCCCGATTCTTTGACATCTTTGAAGTGATCAAATTCCGGGGCCCTTCATTACCCATCAAAGTTTGTAGTTTTTTTTTTAAATTTTTCAATGTTAATGGATATTTTGGATCACCAGAAGCCTTTTGTAGCCTTTGTCTTTTATTGTGGCCATTGTTAAGCCTTTACCATCAAAGCATTATTTTTTATTTCTTAAATTTTAAGGCAACTTGCTGGTTGAATAGGTTTGATTTTAAAAAAATATATCCAAATTAAACAATTAGAAGAATAACATTTTCGAAAAAACAAAACAAAATAATTTCCTAAACTATATACTATCACAATTAATGCTATCATTGATACGGTTAGCCAACACTTGAGGACTCGCACTTGAGGACCCAACATTTGGGGACCCGATAACTGAGGATTCGAACACGACACTTGGGGACCCAAAACTTTAAATTTAAATTAAATGAATTTTTTAATAGGTTTTATTAGGCTCAAACTTCAGGATTTTCACCTATTTTTAAAGTCGAGATTGTTTTTTAGAATTTATTTTTTCGTGAAAATGTCGGGTTCGGGGAGAAAGAATCGAGTTCGGGGATCCTCAAATGTCGGGTCCTCTCAAGTGTCGCATCTCCTTAATTTTTGCGACATTGATGAATATCGAAAACTTTTTTTGAATGTAAATTTATTCCAGTCTAGACACTAGGCCAATGTGTTTTATATGTAAAATTAGACAATCACTTTGCCACATCGTACCAAAGAGTCTCACTTCGATCCCCCCCCCCCAAAAAAAAACCACCTCGTTTCACTCATTTTTAGTTTTTTTTTAATTGTCTGATAGATCTTCAGAGTGATACTCATATAAATTTATGGCTTCGGGTTTTGTATATGTGTTGT
The DNA here is from genome assembly GCA_001026735.1 of Rotylenchulus reniformis. NCBI lineage: Eukaryota > Metazoa > Nematoda > Chromadorea > Rhabditida > Hoplolaimidae > Rotylenchulus > Rotylenchulus reniformis. The sequence continues at coordinate 10,872 of LDKF01001635.1, forward strand.
AGCTTGTAGCCGATTCTGAATTTCAGCCGAAGTCAACTTCGGCTAGCCGAAGTTGACATCGGCTAGCCGAAGTTGAATCGGAAAAATGGCCAAAACGAAAACTTTTTTTTGAAGCTTCCTAGGCCAAAACTATAAAAAGAAAATATGTGCAGAATTTTATGCTCTATCTTTTGGCCTAATTAGTTTTTCAAGTTTTCCTTAAAATTTTTGAAATTTTCGAAAAATTCAATTTTTTAAAAATTTTAAAAATTTTCAAATTTTTAAATAAAATTCAAAAATCTAATCAGGCCAAAAGATAGAGCATAAAATTCTGCACTATTCTCTTTTTATAGTTTTGGCCTAGGAAGCCTCAAAAAAAGTTTTCGTTTTGGCCATTTTTCCGATTCAAGATCGGCTAGCCGAAGTTGACTTCGGCTGAAATTCAACTTCGGCTACAACATATGTTTATCCGTTACCTATTTTAGAGTGTGCCAATTGAGCAACAACCATTGCTGCTGCTCCCGGGCCTCGTTCGCAACAAGAAACAGTTGGTGTTCGAAGGCGACTATTCCGACTTTATGTTTGAAGCAGGCGAAATTGCCGAATGGCTGCATTCCGACAATACTGGCACAGGTGACCCCAGATCTTGGGTAAAAACTCGATAATGGACATTTCAACAGCGAATTCCACCGAAAAATATGTAAAATTTTTAGAAAAAATTAGGCAAAATTAAAAATAATAAAAAATAAAATGAAAACTAAAAAATATTTATAAAACAAAAGAATATCAACAAGATCGAGACAGTGGCGGATCCAGGATTTCGGCTTGGGGAGAGGGATACCCATGTCCAGAGCTTAACTAAAAAATTTTTAATGAGGTTAAAATTTTGAACATTTAAACCATTTTTCTATTAAAAATTGATCATTTTTTGCACTTTACCCCTTCTTACCCTCAGTCCAGATCCGCCCCTGGATCGAGAAAAATTAAAAGCTTAAAAAATAAAATTTGCCCGGGTATCGATCTATTTTTCTTAGCATATATTCAAAAATTCAATTTTTTAGAACGAATTTTGTTCATCAGTGGTATTGGATTTCCATCCATGATGGGTCATTTCATGGACCCACGTGCAGAACACTGGGCGGAAAATTTGGTGATGGAACTGAAAAAGGTACAAAATTAACAAAATTTGAAAAAAATTGCTCCATGGGCAGTTAAGAATTAAATTTGCGAATTTATTAAATGCCTTCTTTTTTGGTTACCTGATATCGAATCGAAAATTTTGGCTTATAACCGAAGAATCATTTTCCTACTAATCGAGAAAGGCAAATTCATCATAGCGTATTCTCTCTAAAATAAGATTCCCTTAAAGAGGGTTTGAAAAAATAAGACCCCTCTCCAAAATAAAACCCTTCTTCCTTACCTGGCTCTTTTATATATGCTTTGCCTCCCATAATTTAAAATATTTCAAAGGGTTACGAAATTTCATAAAAGAGATTTTATAAGTTATTTCTTTATTTATGTATTATATTTAATACGAAAAGTCTTGTTTATTTAAAGCAATATCATCTAACAAGCCAAAAAGCCTACAAGTTAGATTCATCTGACCAGCTAAACCTAAAGTTCATCTGGCAAGGTAGACCGGGATTCTTCTTTAAAAAATTTCCCACAAACTAAAAAATATGAAGGAGGGAAAAAATTAAGTCCCTTGTCTCCTTATTTTAGAGAGAATTTTTTTTCCTTGCAACTTTTTTGGCGAATAAAATTTCAAATGATAATTTAGCCTCTTATCCTTTTTTTTATCCAAAAAATGCGAAATAAATTTAGCATCTTCAATGTGCTTCCAAAATTCAACCATACACTTTGTTTATATGTGGGCCCATTTGTGATGCGATGAAGGGATCACCAACATCGCCTCCTGGTCAGAATTCAGTTAATTTAAAATTTCCCGATATATTTGGATTTTTTAGGGTAATTAAGCATTTTCCTAAGCTATTGTAGCAAAATAAACATTTTTATGACCCAAACCTATATCTATACATATTCTCCTATTGCGTTGTAGAAAAAAAAAGTATAGAATAGCTAAATTTTAAAAAAGGAAAAATGGAAAAAGGACAGTACAATACTTAGGGTATTTAGATAAAAAATAAACTTCTTTTAAAAGTATTTAAAAGATCATTATGGAATCAATATATTCCTTTTTGCGCCATTTTCCCTCGGTTTTTTAAAATTGTACATTCAGCTTTATTGTCCATTGGTAGCCAAATAAAGTATCGTCAAAAAACATTGGATTTTTTTTTGTTTTTTAGCGATATTTTACTTATTTTTTAGCGGTCTTGGCAAGAAATTACGACACCTGTGAGCAACTCATCCAACATGTGCACGACCCGAGGCATGACAAATTGCCATCGGGCGCAGAACTTGGTGGCGGATTCGACATTTTCAGAGCAAAATGCTTTTTTATTGTGTACCGCCGAACAACAATGGCATAGATCACGAATGTACCATGAGGTGTAAATACTGTAAAACTGTAATAGTGCTCCCGGTGGTCTTATTTTTTGCTTACTGCAAGGGGTCTATACAGTCCATAACAAAATTTTCTCCGGCGATCCCTATCATGACCGCTGCCGCCTTCCTAAATTATTAAAACTACCATTTTAAAGAAAATTTGGTAAATGTGGAAAATACGCCCTCGAAAGACCGTTTTCGAAAATTTAGCTCCCCACCCCCTAAAAATGGACCCTCTGTTACAGGATTCCTGCCTCCAAAACCAATTCTTGATTTTATGCAAGCATACTATCCTTCATTCCAATCCATTACTTGACAAAATAAAAGTTAGACCAAAATATGCAGAATAATTTTTTGGTTAATTTTAATTGGTTCTTTTCTTCAAGATTTAAAGATGCCCTATTTTGCACCATTTTTCATCTAAAATACTCTAAATATATATGGTACAAAATGGGCAAATGTTGTGTTTTAATGGATTGACGATCGCGACCTGCTCTGGATTCCATAATTTTTGCTACATAATATAACAAAAATTTATTTTTAAATTTTCCAATAATTTTTCCTTTTCATTATATTCCATTTCAAGTCTGACCACTTCGCCGATCTCCATATTTTGATCATATTGTAGTTTGAATATTAATCCAAGTCCTTTTTAAATTTTTTATTACCATTAAAATAAAAATTTATATAAAAAGGATTATTATTTTTTGAATTTCCTAATTTGCCAATTTTTGGCGATTTTCCAATGTCAAAACATGTTGGTCCTTTCAATTTTTCGAATTTCAAAGGAATCTAATAATAGGGGTTGTTCCTAGGTGTGATTTTGGCCTAATAAATTTAAAATAATTTCTCTAAAATGAAATGAACAAATTAATTTCGCTATCAAAATTTCCGTCAACTTTCCTTTTTAATTTTTTTGATTTATTTTAAAATTGAAATTTATAATTTGGGTTTATAAGATTAAATCAATTCCATTCCACCACATCACATTTTCTCACCATCTCTGCTCGGTATGTGACAGATGATGGGCGGCTGGCATAAATAATCCTTTCCCAATTTCCCCAATTGTGTTGTTGATGTTTACTGTTTACACAAACAAATCCCACCATCCGCCGACCCTATTAGGATTTGCTTTGACAGAATGATTGCATTTCATTATTTTTCATTATTTTTCAGGATTTTTTTTTGTTTATTTTACACTTTTGACCTTTTGAAATTGTTGTTTATTCATTAACCCCCCAAAAAATATTTTTTAAGCAAATGCATTGCACTCACCGAGGTCGGAATTTCGTTTTTCTAACTCCTTTAAAATTTAAAATTGTTAATTGTTAAGCGTATCTTAATATCTCACATTCTTACAGTGTTAACAAAAAAATTATTTCATAATTTTTGATTATTTTAAATTCATTTTAAGACCACAAGGAAATACTAATTTGAGATTAAGAAAAAGAAAAAAATTTCGGTTTATACGACATTTGCGACCTCCACATTTGCTGCTCTTGCCATAATTAAACATAGAGAAATTAAAAAATTGATTTTAAAAAAATTTTGGCCAAAATAATGAATAGACTTATTTTGTAGCCAATTTTTTGCTCTATTTTATGACACCAAAATCCTAGATTTATAACGAGTTTGTAAAGAATAATTCGCAAATGTTGACACATCAAAAATTCAATAATACAATAGAAAAAAGAAAATATGTAACTATTCCCAAGCATAATAACTCGACTTTCTTATTGTTTCTTCTCTAAAAAGTTATGGCCATGATAATCACATGTATTGGCCATTTTCCTGACACGAGTGTTTTCTGGGCCATAACTTTGTTTGGAATGGACGGCTACCACCCCAAATCCCGCCTGCCCCAAATCCCGCCACCAACAAAAACTTTTTTTTGAAGCTTGCTAGGCCAAAACTATAAAAGACAAATAGGTGCAGAATTTTATGCTCTATCTTTTAGCATTTTTGGTTTTTCAAATTTCCGCAAAAAATTTTGAAATTTTTCGAAAAATTTCAAAAATTTTTGCGGAAATTTGAAAAACCAAAAATGCTAAAAGATAGAGCATAAAATTCTGCACATATTTGTCTTTTATAGTTTTGGCCTAGCAAGCTTCAAAAAAAAGTTTTTGTTGGTGGCGGGATTTGGGGCAGGCGGGATTTGGGGTGGACGCGGAATGGACTAATTCAGATGGTTCTTGGGCTCATTTTGTAGCTGATTTATGCTCTTTCTTTTGACATCAAGAGCATTTTTCTTGGATGCGTTTACTCCGTTTTATTACGCTTGAGAACAGTTAGTGTTCGAATTCAAAATTGTCGACTCTTGCCAAAATTTCCAGTTTTGTTGCGCATTAAGCACTTAAGCTTAATCTTCGGCTCATCTTTTAGGGTTCCGAGCATTATGGAGAAAAAGATTGTTTTTGTCTCCCAACTGAATAAATATTACATAACCTACCGGCCGATCGATGATGGTCCCGCGGTTCCACTCTCAACCCCGTGGTCGGAGGGTGGGGGTTAGGATGGTGGTTAGTCACCTCCCCATTCATCAGTCCTCTACTATTATTATTTTATTATTATTGTCCATTTATTGTTTTAGCGATGGTCACGAATTCTCCCTTGGAATCAAATTTCATGGATTCCCCGGACCCTATAATTTTTTGATATTTTAATTGTTGATCAGCTCCATGATCATGTCCTCTGATCCTGTTTAAGAAGCCCAAATCACTAGTTTCATTTCATTATGGCCCTTAATCTTGTTTGGACTAATTAAAAATATTAAGACCCATTCAATTTCTAGACTCCATAGTTCTAATTTTTCCGAACTCGAATTGTTTGGCCCAAATGTTCCAATTTTCAGAATTCTAATTTCTTAGCTAAAAATTCTAAACCCAAACAAAACCTGTTCCGCTGTTAAAAGTTTCCGCATAACCCCGCCAAATGCTATAGTCTGGCTGAAAACTTTTTTAAAGCTTGCCAGGCCGAAAGTATAGAAAGCAAGTTTTGCAGAATTATGCTCTATCTTCTGGTTTATTTTTTTCAAAATTCAAAAAGTTCGAAATTTTCTTGAAAACTCCAATTTTTCGGTATTTTCGAAAATTTTTGGCCGAATTTTGAAAAATTAAAAATATAAGAAGCTAGAGCATAAAATTTCGGCCTAGCAAGTTTAAAAAAGGTTTCGGCTGGATTGATCCATATGGAGATTTTTAAGTACCTAGCACCCTATCCGCCGAATTTCTTTTTTGATTAAAATTTCAGAAATTAAAGATTGAATGGATAGAGAATAAATCGCTAAAAAATATTTTCCAATTTTCCCCATCTATGGTCCAAAAGGGTAGTCACACTTCTGTGCTGTCTGTTTTTTTCGCCATTCGTCCCACCCTGCGCGACCACAAAAACGGAATGAATTGATCGGACCGAAATAATGGTCGATTAGGGAGGGAAAACTCGACGATTTACGCAATCAAAATAATGGAGGAACAGCGGGAGGCGCGAAAATGGAAAACAATTTTTTGTTTGGTGGTCGTTGGAAATTTAAAAATCAAGCACTAATAAACGAGAAGGATTTTTGAACCAGTGTTTTTCTAATAAAAATTTCATAGGCCCCAATTTTTTCAAAAATTTCACAGGGACCCTTTGTCCAGAGGCCCAGTTTTGTAACAAAGTCCACAACTTGGAAATTGCTATGATATGATCGAATATATAAGTACAACACAATAAAAAATTTATCTATTAGAAAACGAAACCATATCAATTATTTATGTATTGACCATTTGCGGAGTTCCGGTGAGTAGGTAGGTGAATCATCATTATTTTTCCAATTTTCTTCAAAATAATGGAATAATTCGATCTTTATCGGCCTTTTTTTGTTCCATTTTTATCTCTTAGGAATTTTTCTCCCTTCAAACCTCAACTGATTTTTACAAAAGCTTAGATTTTTTGCATAATAATCTATTGATCCTTGACTGCAATGATGATTGAGACCCTGATTTCCATGGTCCGGTACCTGTCGGCGCGAAAAGATGGTAAAAAATAATATTAAATTAATTTAATTAAAATAATGATAAGCATTAAAGTTGTTTTTTATTTATATAGCAAATTTTGCACATTTAAATTATTATTTTTTCCCCGAAAAATCAGATGATTTTGCCGATCGGATGAACTATTTGTACACACCGAATCTGTTATTGGCATTTTCGGTGTTGATCAGCTTCAAGCAGTTCGGCGGAAGGTAAAAATTTTTATTTTTTATAAAAATATTTTTAGCAAATTTTTATTATTTAAATTTTTTGAATTTTTCTATTTCCAAATTCCCCCTTTCAGACCACTGGAATGCATGTTTCCCAACAAATTCCCGGGAAGTTGGGAGCAAGTAAGCGCTTTAAAAAAATTTTAATTTTTGAAAAATTTTCCACCGATTAGTATGCGGAAAATTTTTGCTGGTCCGAGGACACCTATTATTTGCCCCCGGAAGTCCATGTTGCGCAAATTCACGAATCGGAGAGGTAAAAAATATTTGTTTTTAAGAAAAAAATTTATCTTATTACTGAATGAATTTTTATGGAAATTCAATTTTCCTCCTATCCTCTCTCTCCCTGTGGATATCGATACGAATTTTTAAAAATTATGAATTTTTATATGCTACATAATATTATCCAAAATAATTATTTGCAAGCTTTTTCAAATCAGCGAATTAGTATATGGTATGCGATTTCTCGGATCTAGGTTGTTTTTTTGGTTGTTGTTATTTTGAAATTGTCTATATTTAAAAAAACAGGTATGATCATGTATCGTGAGGGACGTTCATATTTGGGATGAATTGTAGCAACAAAATTTAAAAAATTCTGGGACCCAGGAGGAATGTTTTGTTTTTTTATTGACGGGACGAATCACATTTGCTTGCAAATTTTTCGCCAACATATGTAACGCTAAAAGTTATACATTTCTCAGGTATTCCGCTGAACGAAAACTGTCATACTACCAATGGGTCCCATTTTTCCTGCTCCTCCAAGCTGCCTGTTTCCGATTACCAAGGTGGAAAAAAATAAATTTCAAAAAATATATTTTTTCCAATTATAGCATTCTTTGGAAGGTGGTCAGCCTGAGCTCTGGTGAGCCAAATTTGATAGTTTATTTTTGTGAAGTTTTAAGGCGTCCGAGTGCATGACATCTGCACAAAGGCGCTGGACTCGCAGAATATGGAGGTGGCATATTTAGCAAAAACAAATTTTTAACGCAATTTTTCAAAAAAAAAATCGTCCTTTTTGTATTTAGAAGTTTATGGGTTTCAAATCCTTAGCTAATTTTTCAACTGATTCTACAATTTTTTGGTGGTTAAGAAAGGCTGAATTTGTGGGAAATTTTTTTTTGCAAATTTTTGCTGTTTCGTTCTTAATTGCAGCTATAAAAATTATTTAATATTTGTATTGTAGAAAATTTTATGCAATATTTAATTTTTATACTGCCGAATTTTTTAGTAAAATTTTTTAGGAGACAAGTCGTCTTCGGACCCTGCAGGTGCTAGCAGCACATCTTTCGAGAGCATTGCGTTTTCAACACCAAATTATGCGTCGCCATCTGTTCATCCACAAAACTCTGTGTGTCTTGCGAAAAAATAATTTTTAGCCAGCAAATAAAAAATCTTTATAAAAATTTAAAAAATTCCTCTAAAATTTCCCATTTTTAACCGATTTTTAGACGCTTCCTGAACATCACCTACTCCGCCTGCTTCATCACCATCGCCTACCTGGGCATCAAAATGCTGTATCTGGGCAATGTTCTGGCCCAGCTCTACTTGATGAACAAGTAATAAAAATTAAAAATCCTTAAAAAGTATAAAAAAATTCGCGATAATTTTCTGCGTGTCCTATTTTGTCCTATCTTTTTTTCAGTGTGTTCTATTTTGTCCTATCAAGATTTAAAAAAATCCGGTTTGGGATCCCGGAAAATCCAAAATGACAGTTTTTTTAATCTTCTGACGTTGTCAGCTTCCTATGAGCTCTTATGGAATGTGGAATCAGATAGCTTTACCTTATCATTTTATATTCTTTCCTTAATTTCCAGATTTCTGGAGACGGATCGTTACCAATGGTACGGATTCAGCGTGATCCAGGACATCATGGTATTTAATATATTTTTATTTATTATTTTTATTGATTACTTTATTAGGATTAAGTTATTATTTTGTAATATATAAGGATTAGAGATTATTACAAAAATTATTTTAAAAATTTATTTTTTAGAATAAACCTAAAATATGAGCTTTTAGGCGGGCATTCCATGGCACACATCTGGCTATTTCCCGCGAGTTTCGCTGTGCGATTTTACGGTAAAAATTTTAAGTTGAATGCATTAAATCTTTTAAACTCAATCTTCTTTATAAAAATTATTGCCAAAAAAAGAATCAGATTCTTCACTACGTTATAATCCTTGAATTTATTTAAAAATTCAATTTTAGTACACAACTGATAAAATTTCCACAGGTTCGCCAAGTGGCCAACATCCAAAAATACTCGGTGCAATGCGTGCTGGTTATCAACATCTTCAATGAGTTGAGGCCCGATCGAATTTCAAAAATTTCCAAAGATTTTTTAGGAAAATTTTCATCCTTCTCTGGTTTTGGTACGGCATCTTGCTGTTCTTCACCTCCCTCTCTCTGATTTATTGGTGAGCCATTTTGTGAAAAATTTGCCAAATTTTTAACTTGCCATAGAAATTTTAATTTACAATTTTCATTTTTCTAATCTACATTAAATAATTTTAATTGTTCAATTTTATCCCAAATTACTCATTAAGTAAAATTTCAAGATAATTCCTTTTTCCTAGATTTACAGCCCAAGGTTTTTCACCCGGTGTCCATAAGCCCAAAGGAAAACAATATGAAGCGAATAATTTTCTCTTCTGTGTTATATTGTCTTTTCACGGCGAGGAAAAAAGGAAAAGTGAGAGATAACATTGACAGACACTGTAAATTCGGTCAGAGAAGGTTCCTATGGACACCGATAAAAATTCCTCGATCTGTATTTTCCTTTTTTAACGCTTTTCCCCCTAATATTTCCATTATTTGATTTTTTTGTTCACCTTTTCAAATCCATAAAAAGTTTTAATCCGTAATTTTCCTCAGATTTTTGCTCTTTAGGCAATTTTAAAAATTCCACAATCAATAGGATTTTAATTTTTTTTTCTCAACTTTCCCTTAGCTTTCTACATTTTTTACAAGCATATTGTCCTAAGCATACAATAGTAAATCAAATAATCATAAAATTCACTTTGGTTTCATAAAATTTTCCGTAGGTTTATGCTGGCCATGTTCCCCACTTTTGGACATTGGTACGTGGCCCAGACCCTGGAATTGAGCCACATGGACCCGCATGCGCTGGTGCAAAAGGCGATGGACAAAAGTGAATTTTTGATATTATTTTTCTTGTGTTACAGCTAAAAACTGATCTAATTAATTTTAGTTTAACATGAAAAAATGTAAAAAAAATCTTCTACAATGGCTAAATTTTAACAATTTTATTTAATCCTTTTTATTCTTTTTTTTTATTTTTTTCTGAATTTAAGAACGCTTTCCCTTTTTAGAGGAGAAAAAGCATGTCCGCCGTTTTGTGGATGAGTTCCTCAAGAATGACGGAGTGTTCACCCTGCGAATGGTCCAAATTTAAATAAACAATAATTTTAAAAGTCGGATTTTCAGCTTGGCATCCACACTGGCATTCTGTTCACCAGCGAGCTCACTGCAGAACTTTATCGGTCGGAATAAAATTTTACAATAAAAATCAAAAGAGCTTACCGTACTACCTCTATTAGAACGGCCGGCCGCTCTATTTTTCAACCACCCTCGAGAGGGCCGGTCTAATAGAGGGGGCCGGTCTAATGGAGGGGGTCGCTTTATTTTTCAACAATCAAATTTTTTTCTATAAACTCGGAAAATAAGGAGCTTCGAGAAAATTTTTAGAAATTTTTGATGCCCTTTTTATGGATTTTAATATTTTTTGAGAAAAATCTAGATTTTTAGGAAACTTTCATCATTATTATTCATAAATTTCCTACGAAACTTTTTTAAATCACAATAAAAATTCCATTCTTGTTAGAAGGTGCATTTTACTTAGACAGATATATGAAGCTCATATCCGTATTCGTCCGTATCGGCGGATATCCACGGATAATGGATCTCCGTGACCCCTCTGGTTTCATCACATGCATATACGTGTGTGTAACTTTGTTATTTGCATTTTTATATATTTTTTTATATATTTACTCATTTTTCCACAATTTCTGCACATAAATAAAAAATGTGATTTTGCCAGAAAATACCTCTGGGGATTTTTGCTATAAAACAATATATAATTCTTCAGAAATAATGTAAAATATATACATTCGACTGGCCTTCGAATTCGGAGGTCTTTTTTATTGGGGCCGGTCTAATGGAGGGGGCCGCTCTATTTTTCAACCACCCTCGAGAGGGCCGGTCTAATGGAGGGGGCCGTTCTAAAAGAGGTAATACGGTATTTTTATTCTGTTGGCTTTTTTCCGAAAATCATAGCTCAATCCAAAAAATGTATCCAACTGAAATTCAATAATTACAATTGTTTTAAAAACCAATTATCGTTTACTTAATTATCGTTTTAGTTTTGATTACCGTATCCTGTATTAGGACCACCGGGGATTTATTTTTCAAGGGGGGTTATTACAGGTGGACTAAATGCAGGAGGGACTTTAATACAGAAAATACGGTATCTTTCCAATAAATCAATCGAGTCTTTGGAATAGGTTTGATCTGGATCAGGATAATTTTGCTTGTTCAACTTGATCTGACCTTGATCAAATTGATCTGGCTTGATCAAATGATCTGCTTGGTTTGGGAAAATTTTACTTTTATCTGGATTAGATCATTTTAAAATCGGATGTTGGGAATGTCTGATTGGTGTCTATATTCACATTTTCTACCAGATTTTTAACATTAAAATTTTCCATTTTTTCAGTTTGCACGAGGAAATGCTGCAACAGAACGACACGCAAACCTTCAGCGAGGACACCACGCTGAAGTTGGAGGACGGGGCCAACCACCACAATGGTGGCGGGCCAATGCCCGCATTTGGCGATTTGGGCAAAAGGGAGCGAAGTCCGACGGAGAAGCAGCTGGATCGGGAGGAAAAGCTGCGGAGGCCCACCATAAAGAGGGTGAAAATTGGGGGAAAATTATGAAAAATCGGATAAATCTTTTGGAGGAAATTTTTGGGGAAAATTAAATTTTAGGAGATTCTCTGATCCTCAGTCCTTCCCACCACTCTACGGAAATTTTTGATATCAGGAAGCTGTACCCTCCAAAATGCTACCAACTCGAAAAATTTCCAGGGATCGTTGATTTCAACTATATTTTCAAAAAAAATTTCCTCCGGTGATCCCTTCTCTATTATTAATATTAATACAATGAAATTTCTTAAAGTTTGCTCTATGGCAAAAAAAGTAAGGTGTTAAAATTCCATTTTCTGGGTCTTATTCTCTTATTTCAATCTATTAATTCGGGATCCAAATCGTCAAGTGTCGAATACATTTATTCTAGACTAAACGCTTGCATATCAACATACCTATCTTGATGAAAATCTAGAACTTATGGGGAAGTTTTAGCCGAGATTCTCCATTGCTTCCTTTATTGGATTGGATCGGATTTTAACCGAGAATCTTTAATAAGCTGTAAAATTCATTGGCCATTTAAAATCATGATTTTGGATATCCAATCATAGATTTCTGTGATCTGAAATAAACTTTTATATTTCCCCTCAAATAGCACAAGGAATTGGCGGCCCGAGATGCTGCCGACGAGGCGATCACCGCCCTGGTGCCGGTGGCAAACGGGGCCGGCAACGAAGAACGATCGTCCTCATCCTCATCGTCGTCGTCCAGCGATCATCGCGATGGAAACGACGACAATGACAGCAATCTGAGCAGCAGAAGACGAGGGACATGATCAATGTTTTGTTTAGCGATATTTGTTTGTTTGATCACTTCGGGGTTTGGATCAGTTCTGATCATTTTTTGGGGGCCGATTTCTGATCAGACCCCTTTTTGGATTTTTAGATTTTTTCGAATTTTATCAATTTGATAATTGTCGGGCAGTTTCAAGAAGGTTGGGATTTTTAAATAATCTCAGAATTATGGGTGTATTCGGATGAATTCTGGTCATATTTGACAACATACCGATCAAGCTGATCACTTTGGATAAACTGGGTTTTGGTCATCCGGAGCACTAATCTTTTTTCCAATTCATTTTACGAGATCAAATATTCTGCTAACTTTGCATATTATGCTTATTAATTTTTATTAATTCTCTTCATACTCCATCCAAATATTTGTTTTAATGGTCCAAAGTTCCATTCCAAAACCATCATTATCCCCTTTTATATCGCATATTATTTCATAAACTCATTTGTCCAATGTCCTATTTTCACTTTTTAATGCCTTCTACAAATCTCAATTTTCTCCAAATTCCTTTTCACTTTTATATTTGTGTCCAATTATATTTTTTGCGCAAATTTTTAATAATTTGGTAAATTATCATATTCTAATCCCTTTCAACAATTCAAAAAAACAACAACAAATTATTATAAGAATCAAGGAATAAGTACTAAAATTCTTTGTAAAATTTTATTTTTATGATGATGTTCAAGGGTCGGATTCCGATGATAACAACTATTATTTTATTATGATTTTATTATTTAATTTGATCGAAATAAAAAAGAAGATGAATATTAAAACTTAATTTTATGAAAATTCAAAAAATATTATAAAAAAAATTCCGAATAAAAAATCTTGTCCCTATGATACCCGAAAATCTTTTCCCTTCCGTGGAAGTCGTCAATAGTTTTCGGCACGGGACCGGATCCCGATAATGGGGTTGGTTCTGAAAAAAATAAGATCTTTCGGGACTGAATTGGGATTGAATTGGGTTGGGATCCCCCGGTACCAGTCATGGTCCAAACAAAATCCCAGCTCTAACAATAGTGATGAATAGCGCCAGAATGGTAAATCTGCAAAAAACGATTGAATTGCTAATAGGAATACTAACATTTCAAATAAATGAAAAATTAACAAGCAAAAAAGAGTTCCTTTACCCTGGATACTGTATATCTCCATTCCTTCGATTAATGATGTGAGTATCCATCCCCTATGGGTATCCAGTTCTGCTCATAGAATCCCATTCCCTTTTTTGATCATTTAATCGTTTCATTTTTCATTGCGTTATTCCCCTTTTCACAATTTTCATTTTTCACAATGATTCATCCGAAAAAGGGAACGGAATTGGAAGGATCCGTCCCGCTGATGGATGCTTTCATTCCATAAAATCGTTTTCTCGTAATTTTTTTTTTGCATTTTCTGTCCTATCATAATTAACAAATTTGCTTTATTGGTCTCTAAATTTTGTAATTATTTAGCTTCAAATCTCTCAAAAATTCTTTGATATGCCGTCGTTGATCCTCCCCGCCCCGTTTTTGCTCGTCGGAATAGCTGCCGCCCTCATTGTCCTTCCCACCGTTCATTGTTTGTGGTCAATTTGATATAAAATGGAAAATAAATTTTCGCACCAACAGGCCTCCAATGCGGCGTAACAAAATGTGGACCGGATATGGATTTTTGCGTCACTCTTTCCTGTAGCGGAGGTAGGCATTAGTTTTCAAACGAAAAATTAGCAAAGATGAACCAGCATTTCAAGCACGAGAATAGAAGGTTTAGGGTTCCAAAATTCATTATTAGGGTTCCAAATTTATGGGAAACCCATGTTTCTGTCTAAACAAACTAACCTGGAAATTATTAAAATAGATGTTTATATCTTCTAGGTTTAAGTATTTTAGGTCCATATTTTTCAATTTCTGTCCAAATTTGAATTATCCATATTTAACTTATTTTTACCCTTATTTATCCGGGCCTCCTTTTTATGCCAAGACGATATAAGATTTTATGAAATTCTTATGTGAATATGGTATTAGTAAAAAAAAAGAGAATTTTTGACGGTTGAGCATTATTCCTCGAGAGGAATCGCTTGGGTTTCGAAAACATTTGTATAGTTCATTCTTGCTCAAACCCACTCATATTTTGTCATAGAACTCGTGACGAATGATGTATGCGGTAGTGGCGATTTTTGCAAAGCTGTCTCGTTGGGACTTATGGCTGGAAAGCAGAAACATGATTGTGAGCCAGGGTAAGACTTTTGAGTGCAACGGTTCGGGCAATTTGGGCGGCGGAATGGTGCTGATGGCGGTGGTCATGGTTGTTGCAGCAGCGCTGGTCAACCTGTTCACCGGGCTCGGGAAACTCTGATCGGTGATCAGCAGAGCAGAAGGGAAGAGCAAAAGGGAAGAGCAAAAGGGAATTTCGCCATTTAATCTTTTTATTTTAACCCTTAACTTTCCTTATATCATAAATTATTTATTATCCTTAAAATCATGGGGTCTGAATTTATAGGCTAAAGCCATAAATGACACGAAAGTGGTGTAATTAACCTAATGGGTCGAAAGCCGAAACTAGCTGATGAGGAGGAATTAAGAGAAATTTCCCTTTTCAAATAGACAGTATGACTTATTAGAACCTTGGGGATATTATAAAAATAAAAATTTGGTCTTCGAAAGTTATTTGAGAACTGGACCAGTGTTATTCAAGCCAAAATATAGCATAAAGTATACAATTTAAGGATATTCATATTAATGTAAAAATTCAAAAAATGAAATTCCAGCAATTCGGACCCTACTGATTNNNNACCACCATTTTTTAAAATATAATCAAAGCGATAAACCACATTAACCGGCCAGAATATTATATGTATTAATGTTCCTACAGTGAGGAAAAGGTGATAAGTTTTGAATTCGCTTTTTTGTTGAAATTTATTGAAAGGGTTTTCTGCAACAAAGGAAAATAAAATTTGTAGAAGATATTTTTATTTAAAAGATGGAGGGACACGCCCACTCGGGAAAATGAATAAATTTGTGTTAACGAAGAAAGAAAAGGCTTTGAATTTTGTTAAAATAAGCTCTGATCACTTTGTTGGGAGAGGACGATTTCTGATCAGTCTCCGTTTAATCAATTCTGACCATTTCCGGGCATTTTGGAGAAGGGTAGTTTTTTGTTCAAATTCAAATAACCTCAGATGGCACTCTAATCATACATCCTTTTTGATTGAATTGATCATTTTTAACGATCCCATCGCTTTTTGAGTACTGGGTTCTGTCTGAATTCTGGGCACCGATGTTTTTTAATCAAATCTATTTTTATAATCCATTTGTCAAATTCCATTTTTCAAAAATGCGAATTTTAAAACAAATGTTATTTTCATATCCAGTCGTGATCCCATCAAATTTATAGATTTTATTTCTTCATAAATCATTCAAAACCCAATCAATTTATCCAACTTCGGTGATCAATGATCATATTTCCTCTCGTTTTTGCCAAATTTGGCCATCCATCTACTTGGCACAACATGGCTTCTGGCCCTGCGGCTGGCATTGGCCCTTCTGTTTGCTGCACTCGCAGTTGGCACATTGGCAGGCCGAACAATTGTCTGATGAGGAGAAATTTTTGAAAATGTCGCAATATTAAATTGGGCCATTGTTCCTCCCCTTTTTGAAAAAAATTCGAATAACCAAAAATGGCTCAAAATCACATCCTAGAGTCAGTTTTGACGCTGAATCTGATTCTGACGTCCATTTTGACGTTCTGCGTCATCTGACGCAACTTTTTGACGCTGACGTCAAAAATTTTCGAAAATATTTTTTAAATTTTTTATTGAAAAACAACTTCTTTGGGGTAATTTTTGACGTTGAATGCGATTATGACGTTCATTTTCTATGTAATGCGTTCATTGATGTCGAAATTTTTTCAAACTTTTTTTTCAATTCTTTTTTTTTCATAATTAGTACAGAAAAATAAACTATGTAAAATGCCGCATGTAGAAGCCGCAACACCTCGCGGCCCGGGGGGATTGTTGTGGCTTCTATCTACCTTCGGTGTTTTTTCCATTCACGATATTTCAATGAATGAAAATTGAATTAAAAATTTTGGGCATCAACGTCAAAAAGTGACGTCAGGATGACGCATTACGTAGAAAATGAACGTCATAATCGCATTCAGCGTCGAAAATTACCCAAAAGTTGTTTTTCAATAAAAATAAAAAAATATTTTCGAAAATTTTTGACTTCAGCGTCAAAAAGTTGCGTCAGATGACACAGAACGTCAAATTGGACGTCAGAATCAGATTCAGCGTCAAAAACTGACTTTAGGATGTGATTTTGGGCCATTTTTGGGTCATCGAATTTTTTTTAAAAAGGGGGAACAAACTGCAGTATTACCGGGCCATTTTTTAAATAATTAAAATATATTCCTTATACCCATGAGGATTTATCCGGTGGTAGGACATTTAAAAAAGAGCCGCCACCTCGGCCATATTTGGCTCAAGAATTTTTAAAGCTTTTTGTATGAAACCATAAAACAAATTATTCAGATTTTTATTACCTATGTATTTTATCTTTTGACCTTGTTATTTTTTCGAAATTATAGAAAATTTGGAATTTTTCGAGAAAAGCTCGATTTTTTAAAATGTCAAATTTTCATTTAGGAAAAACAAAAAAACTCAAAAGGCAAAAGATTGGTATAAAATTCTTCATTATTTGCCGCTTTTACTTTTGGCCTAGCACGCTTCAAAAAAGTTTTTTATGATCACAATGGCGGGTTTTTAACGCCCTAACCCGATTTTTTTTCTCTTGGCCTATCATATTTCAATTTTTGACTGATTTTTTTTCAAAATTCGAGAAAATTATCAAAGTTAATTCGTGCAATTTTTCCAATTTCTATGAATGTATTTTTACCAATTTAAATAAAATGATTTTAAGAATTTTTCCATTTAAATTTGATTTAATTTAATATGGAGATAAAGATTTCATTTTAAAAAATAAGAAAGATTTAATTTTTTCTAACCTCCACAACAGGCACCGTTGTTGCAGCACTGTTTGTTCTTACAGCAAGCTGAAAAGGGTTAAAATTATCGAATTTATCATAAATTTCGCTCGAATTTTCGGCTTACCACATTCGCAGGCCATTGTAGAAATGATAAAGTTGAAAAAGTTCAGTAAATTCCTGAATTTGATGGATTATTTAATAAATCAGGCCATAGATAAATCAGAAAAAGAAGGGTGATCTGGGCTCTCTAGACTTCGAAAGAAAAACATGAGGTGTATTTGAAATTTTTTGTAATACTTGAGATTATCTGAGTCCTTGTAAAAATATTTGAATTTGCAATTTTCTGTCGAAATCAAAGGAACCGGCTAAAACTTTATTCTCAAGGGACACTCATTTAGTGAAGCGCTTTTTAGGAAATGCCATGAATACATTAAAATAGAACTAGGTGGATTCTACTTATATACAAAATACTAGCGGCTCATATATAGAAAATTTTCGAGAAAAAATATTTTCTATTTTTTTCGGTGTGCTTTAAGCTCGGGTCATCGTCGGGTCAACCGCCATTATGGACAATCATATTTCATGAACCAAGTTAGGGTGAACCTATAAAAGCGCAAAAGTGCAGAAAATAAAGCTTGATTTTTTGACCTTTTTAGTTTTTTGGATTTCTATTAAAATTTTTTGAAATCTTTGGAAATTTTCATATAAGAAAAATTTTTAGTAATTGAAAAAAAATTGATTTTTTGATGGAAATCCGAAAAACTAAAAAGGTCAAAAAATCAAACTTAATTTTTTGCACATTTAGGTTTTTATAGGTTCACCCTAACTTGGTTCATGAAATATGATTGTCCATAATGGCGGTTGAACCGCCGATGACCCGCGCTTAAAGCACACCGAAAAAAATAGAAAATATTTTTTCTCGAAAATTTTCTATATATGGGCCGCTAGTATTTTGTATATAAGTAGAATCCACCTAGTTCTATTTTATTGTATTCATGGCATTTCCTAAAAAACGCTTCACTAAATGAGTGTCCCTCAGTTAAAATTTTCGCTATAGAAATATCATGTTTTTTTAATTTAAAATATCGGATCTCCAACCTCTGAAAATTTTTGGTTTCGAAATTAATGGAAAATACATTAAAAATAAATTGGGTGCTAATTTTTGGAGGGTAAAAAATGATTTCTCCGCCAATTTTTATATGGAAAATTCGCCTTATTGGACTTTGCTCCATCCAAGGACCCTTTTATCACAAATAAATATTTATATTTATCTTCGATGATTGACATCATTTTGACTCCACTAATCTTTGATTCACGTTATCATAAATAATCGGGAACTGATAAGTCCCATAAGATGAAGTGAATGATGTGTGTTATGGTGATAATGCAAAGGTGCAAGCAAAATTGCAAAATGAATTTGGAAAGGGTCGAATATGTACGGTAAATTGTTTAAGAGTTTAATTACAGCTTTGAAGTTGAGGAATATATAATTAAATTGTATAAAAACTTTTGTTGAACAATTTAGGTTGAAGAAGAATAAAAGTTCAAATTTACTGAATCATCGTGAAATTCGAATTACCAACTATGAAAATTAATCCAACCATTTTTAAATCTGGGTCAAGGAAATCCTCTTATTGGGAAGTTTCTAATTGGAAAATCTGGACTTCTGGTTAACAAAATATGTATCCAAGAAATAATCATAAAAATCAATGCTAAACAATAATTTGAGGACAATGATGAGGACAGTCTGATTATTTTAGAATTTATGCTATTTTAGGCTTTTTGTCTTTTCGAATTTCCCTGAAAATTTTCGAAAATTTTTTCTTTAAGCACAGTTATTAGAAATCTAAACTTTTGACTGTCACCATGAGTGGCGTCGGCTCGACCCCCCGCGGCGGATGCCGAATTATTGACCTTCGGACGGGTAACCGAACGGTTTTGAGGCGGGTCAAAAGTTTTGGGTGCACGGTGTACTTTTAAACCCGCACACCCGCTCGCTTTTGAGGTCATAGTGAAATGAACCCTTTAAATTTTATTTGCCGATTGTAATTGTAAACAAGCAAATAAGGCACAATTCTTTCTTTATTCGAGTACTCAGCCAATATTCTAGATTATCAAGCAACCTTCGTAAATCGTCTCCAAAAGAATTTGTTAAATTCCTTGATACTTTTGATCATTATCCACGTTTGTTACGTTTTACTCCGGATTTAATGTTTATTGATTTGATTGACTTTATTTATTTTATTGTTTCAAGCATTTCGGCAGATAAACAAACAAAACAAACAAACAAGTGCAAATGGATGGAACAATTCTTTCGAAATTTGGTGAACATAAAAAACTAAACATAGGTATCCTTCAATAAGCTTGACAATTTTAACCGTATTGGATGGTTTTGAACCGGCTTATTAAACTCCCAAATTACATTGATCCTTGTTAAGGCCCAGAAATTTTGTATTAAATACGTTAAATACGTTAGATGTATTAAATAAGTTCGAATTATTTAAAGATAATTTTAAATTTTTAACAATTATATTGATACATAATATGATGATTTGGTTACCCGACATTTGCGCCCCCGACATTTGCGCCCCAGTCATTTGCGCCCCCGACATTTGCGCCCCACA